>CAUYRH010012681.1:0-60627 GCA_963574655.1 Perodicticus potto | reverse complement strand
ATTCCAGTTGAACAAGAGTTTAGCTACATTAACAACTTAATTTTTAAGGTTAAATAACAACTTTAAAATAGTTCATTCAAAACCTTCATAGCCTTTCTCATTACTTTGTGAGAAGAATTTTGATCCGTATTTAGAAGTTTTCTCCTAACCCTTCCAATATGATAGAGGGCGGGATCACACCTGTGGTACATATTGGAAGGGTTTAACTACTTTTAAAATATTATTTGGTAGACCACCTCCAATCTTGCCTAATATAAAACCAAAATTGCTAACAGATTTTAATTACCCAGACTTCCATTCCTCCCTAGACTTAATGCATATTGTTCAGCAGCAGGTGTAGCCTCAGCTGCAAGCTGTGTATGAAAAGGACCCTCCACCTGAGCCGCACAGATAGCGACCAGGAGACTGGGTGTACGTCTAGCACTACCTCAGAGAAACTCTTGAACTGATGTGGAAAGGGCCATACGTCATCATCCTAGTCACCCCCACCACCATCAAAGTAGACGGGATCGCTGCATGGATCCATTACACCCACATTCGGCATGCGGACCCTCACACAGAAAAAGAAGACTATTATCCCACTTGGAAGATCCGGCCATCAGAGAACCCACTGAAGCTCAAACTGCAGAAATGTAAGCCCGAGAGCGCCGCTTCATAATAATGACTTTATTTTTGCTGCCTTTATTATCTCCTTCCACCACAGAGAATCCCCACACCTCAGTCAACGTCACCTGGAGAATTGTAAGTGCTACCATAGGCCACGCTGTGAACCAGACCTCAGGCCTGCACCCTCCCCCATACCTGGTGGCTGGCTCTCCAATTTGACTTGTGTGAACTCGCAGCCGGCACCTGGGACATAAGCGATCCCAGGCTGCACCGATCCATCCCAGAGAGCTGCCCTATGAAACACTTATTTTTACGTCTGCTCTGGAACAGACAGGGGGCGGGATTGGGTAAGAAAGTGGTGGGGGAGGGCCAGGACTTTTGTTGTTCTTCATGGGGATGTGAATCCAATGGCTGGATCAACTAGGCCACCACTGTCAAAACTGATCTCATTCAAGTCCAGAAAAGAGCTGGGTCAACCACTCCTGGGTGGGTATCACCAGCGGAGGGGGCCTTGGAGGACCACATAGTAGCTCCCAACATAACTCCCTAACTCTAACTTTCACGGATCAAGGTAAAAAGACCTGAGGGTGGGAGACAGGAAAAACATGAGGATTGAGATTGTACCAGTCCCAGTCCGGATATGACAATGGACTCCTCTTCACTGTCCAAAGATTAGAAAAGCCCCCTACAGCTCCCATAACTACACCTATAGTGTCTAGTTCATCCCTAAATCCAGGACTGCACAGGGACACCCCTGACCCAGAAACTATAACTCCCAAATCAAGAAACCACTCTAACTCCAGTTTCCACCAAAGCGGAGCAGGTCCACTTATTCACCCTGAAGAAGCAAATCACATCTGGAGATTACTCCAAGGTACATACCAAATCCTGAACATTTCCCGCCCTGACCTGACCCAGGAGTGTTGGCTATGCCTCAGCTCCTGACTACCATTTTACCAAGCCATAGCTCTCAGTGAGACTCCCAGTCAAACTACCCATGCAAGTTCTTGTCAGAAAGGAGGACAGAGAGCCAGGATAACCCTCTAGGAAGTTTTAGTGCAAGGGAATTGTTTAGTCTCCTCCAAATCAATAGCCTACCCTCTTTCCATGTGCAACAGCACTCAACCAGTTAAGAACAATACCTATTATACCCCAGCACCTGGTACCTGGTGGGCCTGCACATCAGGGTTAACACTCTGCGTACATGGCACGGTCCTGAACCAGAACCTAGGATACTGTGTCATGGTCCAACTATTCCCCGTCATAACTTATTACTCAGAGAATCAGACGGAAATTGCATTCTCTTCACCCCCTGAAAATACCTGAGTGAAGTGAGCCATAGGGGCCACAGCAGCGCTTCTCTCCTCCCTAGTGGGGCTAGGAATAGCCAGGGTAACCGGCGTGGGGATCTCAGCCCTCATCCTACAGGATAAAAATTACCAGCTATTCAAGACAGATATTAACTTAAACTTATAAAGGATAGAAGACTCTATCATCCGATTAGAAGAATCCTTATCCTCCCTAGCAGAAGTAGTGTTACAAAATAGAAGAGGACTCGACGTGCTCCTTATGCAACAAGGAGGCCTATGTGCAGCATTAGGAGAACAATGTTGTTTCTATACCAACCATTCAGGAGTAATAAGAGACTCTATGTCCCAACTACGCAGAAGGTTGAGAGAGAGGGAACTAGAAAAACAGCAGCAGACTTCCTGGTACGAGTCCATGTTTAATTGGTCCCCATGGTTAACTACCTTAATTTCCACCCTCATTGGCCCTATAGTTCTTCTCCTCCTCTTCCTAACTTTTGGCCCCTGTATCCAAAACAAATTAGTGTCCTTCATCAAAGAACGAGTCAACACGGTACAACTCTTAATTCTAAACTCCCAGTACCAGCCCATAGAACAAGAAACACCGCTGGGACCATGATTAGGCCCAGGCACCCTCAAACTCAAGGAGGGAATAAAGAGCCCTGTGCCGAATCCCTGCCCGGTGGTGGGGCACGGGAAATGTGGTGTGGTGTATGGAAGACCCACTCCCCAGCACGCTGGGCCAGGGTCTTCCCAGAGTCGGGTTGCTTGGGAATGCAGCCCAAATCAGGTGGTAAACTCCATCTAAAGCTAAATACTGGCACAAGACCGATAGTTAACAAATACCATAAGGGAAGGTTGAAAAGAACTTTGAAGAGAGAGTTCAAGAGGGCATGAAACTGTTAAAAGGTAAATGGGTGGCGTTGGCGGGGGACCTCCCCGCTGGCCGGCGACCAGCCACTGCCAGACGGACGTATTTCCACTGTGTCAGAGTGCCGCAGCCGACGCCGGGAGGGCTCTGGAAGGCCTGGCAGGAACCCGCCCTCCCGAGTATTACAGCCCCCAGGCAGGGTCAGTTACCAGTAGAGTCAACCAATCCACCATACGCTCTTTTGTTCTCACAGCCCCAGTTCTGGGTAGAGCCAACCAATCAGGAACCTCCTAAGTTACCTCAGTCCCCACGTCCATCAATGCTCCAACTCGACCCCTGGTTTACCTCGAAAAGGTTACCCCTGTGATTTATTTCAACCCAAAATGCATCATGCCAAAAAGTATAAAACCTACTTACATTTCCATCTCATGGTTGTCCTCTGCACAAATGCTGCCGGAGGCACAGCCCTAGCATGTGCTTGAATAAAGTCACTCCTTTGTTTTTACGTGTGTCTGGTCGTCTCTCAGTGGTGGAATTTGGTCATAACAGAATCACTACAGCCTCCTTCCCACCAATGCCCAAGATATGTGCCGAACCCCCATGGCCTCTGGCCCTAAGTGCTGCACGCAGTGAGCACCTGTGGCCCCTCCGTCTCTTCTTCCTTTGTGGCCACAACAGGGCTCTTCAGCTGCTATACCCTGAGTGGGGCAGAAGGAAACAGGACCAATGGAGGACGCAGCAGGACCTCAGTCCCATGGAAGGCTTAGCCTTTGCCTCCGTTTCTAATGGCATCTTCTCACTGACATCAGCCCGGATGAGCAAATGTCATCTAGAGATACACGCACCCCATACACAACACTATGTCTCTTTATAGCTTGCTGGCTTTTACTTTCTTTTGGAAAATGTAACTTTGTTGAGAACAGGTCTACCCGACCTCCTAAATAACTCAGCATATTTACAATGCTCATAAACTGATTTTCATTGTCCCGTGTTTATGGCAACTTCTTAGAAACGTGTTATTTGTAGTAGACAAAGGCTCTTCACACTTGAAATTTGAGTTTCTGTTCACCCCATTCCATCCTTTTGTGTGGGTCAAATAATTAGGAATTCCATGCAGACCAATATTTGCAAGTCCATGGACCATCCTCACCTAACGTGTGTGGGGTGACATCCCCATAGCGGAACCCTGGTCCAACCACCCCTGCAGTAGGGGAGCAGCCCTGTTCTTTATCTGCTTACCCTCTTGCCTTTGCCAAACAGTATTCCAAGGACTATCTACCAGTAGGTGATTTGAGAACTTTTTATAAAATTTAAAAAAAAGAAAAATTTTCCTTAAGGTGGGGGCTGATGTCTAAAATCGGACAAAGCAAGCATTTTACTCGCAGTTCGTGGGAGTGAAACTGCCTAAATGTGGACTATCCAATCAGAATTCAAAGAAATCTCCTATGTTCCGTTGTTTCCTTGGACCAGTTCCATTTTTCTCTTTCAGAGAGGTTTCACTCCCATGTTTAAATCACTACAGCAGATTGAGTTTAACCTTTAACATATATGTGAGGTCTGTAATTTGGAAAAGAAGCACCACCACAAAACCTTGAACTCTGCTAAAACAATAACAATAACTCAAAACACACCCATGTGCAGGACAGGTCCTGTGAACAAGACAAGCTCTGTCTCTCTCCTGGGACTCAGCACCTTGGGGGAACCTGGTACTGACACACAGGACAGAGTGCTGTCCGTTGATCTGCCATTGGAAAGGGAGGCTCTCCCAACCGCCCCTTCCTAAAAGAGTGGGTCCTCAGAAACCCTTCCTCCTTCCTACAGGAGAAAATGGACATGTGGGAATCTCCATGTACTTGGCCACCGATTCCTTTATCCCTCCCCAAAGCTGGGAGCCCTGAAGGCCCTGCCTGGATCCTGAACAAAGGGTAAACTTGACTCCTGAAACTGGCCCTTCTGCGTGCCTCAATCCTTCCCAGACCCCACCTTAGAGTTGTCACATGGCCACTGGTCTCTGTATTCTCAAACAGGAGTCACTACCCATTGTTCTTCTAGAAGGGCGTCTTATGGAACTTTGCAATAAGATCTGTAGGTACCAAAAACTGCAGGTGGATTTAGGGTCCATGGGCATGTCTGTGGGGGGTGAAGTCCAGAGCATGCCCTTTCCTTTCCTTCCTGGAGCTGTGAATTTTTGTGTCTTCCTCCACACTGAGTTAGCTGTGTATCGATGGCCCCCAGGGGGTCCCCAGCTGCCAGCCGGGCTTGTTCTTACAGAATCTCAAACTTCTGGTACAGGAAGAGAAAGACCAGTAAATGCACCTGCTCCCCGGGCCCATGACCACGTTCTTTTGCTGTCCTTAAAAAAAAGGCCATTTACATGGATGGAGCTGGAACATGTTTTTCTTAGCAAAGTATATCAAGAATGGAAAAAAAGTATCCAATGTACTCAGCCCTACTATGAAGCTAATTTATAGCTTTCATATGAAGGGTATAACCCAACTATAGCACAAGAATATGGGGAAAGGGGCAAGGGAGGGAGGGTAATTGGTGGGGCCACACCTACGGTGCATCTTAGAAGGGTACAGACGAACCTTACTAAATGCAGAATACAAATGTCTTCATATAATAACTGATAAAATGCCAGAAAGGCTATGTTAATAATTTTGATGAAAATAGTTCAGATTGTATATGAAACCAGCACATTGTACCCCTTGATAGCACTATTGTACACAGCTATGATTTAATAATAAAGACAATTTAAAAAAGGTTATTATTTAGGCATTTGCTATCAAGTAACCGAAGTTCCCAACTAGTAAATCAATATCAAGCAATAGATCACTCTATCGGTCCTTTTCAGCAAGTCTCTGACAGGACTCCTGGCACGGAGAGGTGTGGGCTGGGAATGCTGCACCTCCCTGGGTCTGGTCCAGGGTCTACCCTGGCAGTCTCTCTCCACACTCTCCCTGTCTCTAAGCAACTCAGAAGGCAGCAACTCCTCATAAGAAGTCTGGGCTGCCCTGAGGTGAAGAGTCCCTAGGCAGGATGCTCAGTTATTAAGCAAGAGCTAAAAGATGTTCGTTAAACTTAAAGGAGAACATATACAGAAAAATTTTCCGCAAACATAGGAACAAAAAGAAAGTGGGGGCCAGAGGAGAGTAAACTTTGTCAGGATATCCAGTTAATAGAGCATAATCTAGAATTAATCAAAATATTACTACCCTATAATGCATCCCCTCATTTTTGGCTCTAACTTTTAGGGTAATGCCCCTCAAGAAAGTGGCCAGCTCTTGGCTGAGAGAGACACCTCTCCCCAGGGCTAAAGCTCCCCTAGTAATATGCAGATCATACCACCCTCTCATAGCTGCCCATCCTGTGAAGTCTGCTACTTCCTTCTCTCCCAGGAGCCCTGCCCTCCTTGCCATGTTGGGGCTGTGGCCAAGATGGCCACATGTGTGGCTGCAGGGCAGGACCTTCTGAGGCCACTCAGTGAGCAGCCAGAGGGGTCCCTAGGGTCTGAGCAGGGCTCCCACTCTCCTCCATGTAGCCGGTGCTTAGCCCTTGCTCCACGAGGCCATAGTCTACCTCATTAGCCCACCACTGCCCCCTCCCCTGATTGCAGTACCCAGGGGAGGCTACTTCAGCCTCCTCCCACAGGATTCCAGATCCTCCTGGACTAGAACTTCATGTGCCTGGTGGGGTCAGGCAGGAGGGTACAGCAGCCCCATGAGGCCCACTGGGCTCCCCCACTCCCGAGCCATGTAATGTGCATCCTTATTTTTCCCTCAAAAGTATGGGCAAAAAGTACACATTATACATGGCAAAATATAGTAAATCTTTTCATAAAAAAACTGTATTCACAAATAATAAGGTTAATGATGAATCCATACAAAAATTTTAGTTATCATAAAAAAAAGACAAATAATTAGATAATGTAACAACTATTTTCTTTTATAACAACTATTTTCTAAGACTTACATAGACCCATTTCAAGTTCTATAACCTGGTAAAGCATAAAAATGATTAATTTAGAGCCATGGACCAAATCTGTCATACCATCTTTTTTGTTTAAAAAAAAAAAATCAAAGATTAGACTTGGCGCCAGTATACAGTGGTTATAGCGCCAGCCACATACACAAGTTGGTGAGTTCGAGCCTGGCCGTGGCAACTAAACTGCAACCAAAAAAAAATAGCCAGGTGTTATGGCAGGTACCTGTGGTCCCAGCTACTTGGGAGGCTGAGGCAAGAGAATCACTTAAGCTTAAGAGTTTGAAGCTGCTGTGAGCTTGATGCCACGGCACTCTATCGAGGGTGACATAGTGAGACTCTGTCTCAACAAACAACAAACAAAACAACAAACAAAACAAACAAACAAAAAACAACAAACAAAACAAACAAACAAAAAACCAAAGTTTAGTTGGAACTAGCCATATTCATTCATTTATTGTCTATGGATGCTAATAACATCAGAGTTAGGTAGCTGTGACAGAGTCTATTATGGCCTATAAGACATAATATTTACTATTTGTTCTCTTACAGAAAAAGTGTGCAGACCCTTGATCTACGTAATGACTTATCTTAAAATAAACATGTAGGGCGGTGCCTGTGGCTCAAAGGAGTAGGGTGCTGGCCCCATATGCCGGAGGTGGCAGGTTCAAACCCAGCCCCAGCCAAAAACTGCAAAAACTGCAAAAAGTAAATAAATAAACATGTAGGCCAGCCACATTGTTAAGTTATGATAGTCTATAATAGTGTATAAAGTAGGAAGAACTTTACTTGCTATGTAGTACAGGTTTTTTATTACAAACTAACAACAAAAAAGTCAGAGTTGCTGTGAGCTTGACTTCACAGCACCCCACCCAGGGTTGCAAAAAATATCCCAAGTGTTGTGAGGGTATTTTATAGTTTGGAGAAATGAAACAACTGTTCTTCCTACTTGTTTTGCTGGTTCTTCTTACCTGTTTTTCCTCTTCTTGATTGAAAGTGTTATTGACATTGGGTTGGTAACTTGTCAGCTTTCCTTGAATGGACTTATTTTTCTCAATGGTTGTATTTTCCTCATCACTTTCTGGGTTATTTTTCCACTCTTTCATCATTTCTAATACATTGGTTGGTCTCACTGAAGACAGTGTATTACCCTATATTAACAAATAATTTTTTGTGTTATAAAGAGCTTAGCTAACTGAAAAGATTCCTTCATCTTTTAGTAATCTATTCTCCCAAATTCAGTAATAGTCACATGTAAAAATTATAATGTTGAATAAATACCAAAACTTCTTCTTCTTCTTTTTTTTTAGTTACTGAAGATTCTGTTTTTTGACAAACTTTTAATTTTGGAATAGTTTTAGATTTGCAGGAAAACTGTGAAAATAGAACAGAGAGTTCCCACATACCCCTCACCCAGTTTCCCCTGCTATTAACATGTTACATGGATATGGAAACAATATTGATACATTATTATTAGCTAAAGTCCGAGCTTGATTTGTTTTTATCTATGTCAAAACTTCTCACCTCCACTGGAGCACAGTCCCCCTGGACTGATTTGGCTCACACCTCTTGCATAATATCATTTATAATATTTAAAGGTTGGGAGGGTCTTCAGGCTTAAAAAGAACCATGCATTATGCTTGTGGAAACAACACTACCCAGAAAAATCTCCTGAAACTTAAAGACCCCTTATAATGCTGTTCTTAGAAAACTGATAGGGTGGCTGAAAGAGCAAAAGAAGTTTCTAGTGGGTTTGACTTGTAGGTAAGTCTGCATAACATCAAAATATCTAGGTAAAAAAATCTATATTCAGTTTATTAGTCAAGTGCTATGTCTAAGAATATAGATATTTAGTTGAAAAGCCCTTATCTGTCTGGAAGATATTACATATAATATGACTGGTTATAACTGACTCAGTGTACTTTTCTTATCCCAGATATGACTATACTATAGCAAAATTGACCATTTCATATTAACTATATTTTCCCAAATATAATATCCCATTTAATGTGCTGAAAAGTACATGAATGTAGGGTCAAATGACTACTGCCTTGACTAGGAATGTCTTCAATATTTTTGCTCTAAATTCAAGACTGTTGCAGAAAATTTGGACAAGAAGCTTGAGTCGCATTTAGATTAAAATGAGAAGTTCTGGTGTGAACAGAGCTATAGAGTGATTCTATATTAATCTATATTAATACATTAAGATGTATTGCAGTGTTAAGCATCACATAGAAAACTAGGAGACAGTACGCTTTAAGGGTAGCCATCTGAATACACTGTTGAGGATTTGGGGAATTTAATAGAGTCATAGTTAAATAGACAACCATTAAGAATGGAATGCTACTAACTAAAAATGAAGATGATTATGCAATTAATCCCCTGTGGTTCTTCTAGTCACCCTGTTTTAAGAAGGTCAGTATTCTTAACAATTTTATAGCATCCTATTACCCCTTATACTGGCTACACTCCCTGTTAATATTTTGACAAAAAATTTTAACAGCCATAGAACAATCATAATTTTTGTCATTATTAAGATCATTCTTCACAATTTCAGCCTGTACTGTCATTTTTACCATCCTATACTACCATGAAAAACAAAGATGGCCTAGGTTGAGTGAATTTGCCTCTCTAGCGAACTTTCAAATGCTTGGTTTACATATACATACAACCAAGAGTTTAGCAACTGACACTCTAAGTGCCTTTGAACTCAAAGAAATAATCTTATTTCTCATTTCACTGAGATTGTAGAGAAGAACAAAGGGTCTAAAATCCACTATTGGGAAATATTTAATTCCTTGCTTCCTATATTCACTTGTGATATCTAGCCTGAACTCGGTGGTATAGAGTCCAGGCTTTCCTTATTATCTAACAAATCCCTCCAATAACTTACTCTATCACTCTCTTCTCACTTACTAGCAACTGAAGGAGAAATTGCAACAGATTCTTGGACGACCCAATACATAAGTGGCCCATGGCTACATGCCATAAGCCTTCAGAAATTATTTTTTTTTGAGACAGAGCCTTAAGCTGTCACCCTGGATAGAGTGCTATGGCATCACAGCTCACAGCAACCTCCAATTCCTGGGCTCAAGAGAGTCTCTTGCCTCCGCCTCCCAAGTAGCTGGGACTATAGGTGCCCGCCACAACGCCCGGCCATTTTTTGGATGCAGCTGTCATTGTTGTTTGGCGGCCCAGGCTGGATTCGAACCCTCCAGCTCAGGGGTACATGGCTGGTGCCTTAGTCCGTTGAGCCACAGGCACCGAGCCGCTTTCAGAAATTATAAATGAACCAACCAAACAAAAATGGGGTAGAATGGCTAGAGAAGACACTACATTTATATGTCACCTCACCATCAGAACACTAACCTCTTAACTCCCTTTATTGGCTGCATGCAAGGGGTCAGACACTCAACTATGAAGCAGCAGATACCAAGAAGGCAACAGTAATAGTTTGGTATCTCAGACTATCACAGGTAGAGATCAGACCTTTTGGTTAATAAATTTCCACTTGTCTAACCAATAAATATTCAAGATTATTCCTTTTATTTGGAAAAACTTAAAAAATAAACACTCATAGAAAAGCATTGGCCAAATACTAAGATTTAAATTTAATTTCTTTTTAGACAAACCCCACAAACTGAAACCCAATCATACTTCCTCATCTAAAAAATTTGACCTTTTAAGGGCAGAGTCTATCAGTGTTCTATAAACAATAATTACTTTTTTAATGAATAAGTGAGTGACATGACATGACACATACAAGCTGGGGTGAGATTGTATGACACAGAATTAGCAAAGATAAAAGAAACATTCTGGATCTTTAGCCTGTCATGATCATATTCTACTTTTTCAAATTGCCAGAACGCTTCATTTTTTAATGATGCTGGGAATAAATTGTTTTCAATATAGAAATAGAACACTTTATTAAAAATGTATGAAAGGATAGTCGACTTTACAAAATTAATAAAATCTAAACCAAAACAATAAAGTGCCACTTTTCACCTAATAAATGGGTATAAATTTACATTGGGTAGCACCCTGTGGTAAGAGTGTTGGGAAATAAGCACTCTTATTTATTTGCTTTTATGGGAAAGTAAATGAGCAATAACTTATCAAATTGTATAATTGTGACCAGTTCTACTGTTCAGAATTTATCCTATAGAGATGCTGATACTGTCAGCAAACATATATTCATAACAATATTTGCTGTATCACTGATCATAATAGGAAAAACCTGAAACAAATTAAATGTGCCATATTCATAGGTGACTATTTAAATAATAGTGTATCCATAGTTTGGGATGCAATAATTTTTTAATGAGAAAAACTTCCTTATATGTTAGGTGAAAAATAAGAGTTCCATATTATGAACCACTTGTGTAAAGTACGTACATAAAAATGTATACAATGTTTTTGAAAGGATATATAAGAAACCTAACAAGAGGCATCTTTAGTGAAATAGAATAAGGGAATTGGGGAAGAAAGAAAGTTATTTTTCCTATTTTCTTTACTCATTTACCATGGGTAATCTCAAATATTACCTTCATATGACTAATAATTAATATAAATTAATAATTATAAGAATATAAATTAATTATTAGTCATATAAAGATATGGAAGGATAAGATGTAAGTTTGAGACACCCATGAAGGATGGAAAGCACCCAAGCATGTCTGGATGGGTATCACGAGTCCAAGGCAGCAGGATATCAAGACAATAGCAGCCAGTAACCTGTGTATTACTTTCAAGATTTTCCTAATAAAGTCATCTCAATGACTTTTTCTCCACAAGTACAGCAGCTATGTGAGTAGATAAGGCTAGCACTGATATTCTTATTCTTCACGAGGAAACAGCTCAAGAAATTAAGTCATTCATCCTTATTCAAGAAGTGCATTTCCAATGGATTGCCAATAATTTCTACTTATATGTACAGCTGACCCTTCAAATTCAGTAACCCAATATATTCCAAACTAACATTCTTTAAGCTGGGATATGTGTACCCCTGGCTGAACATGAAAAATTTCCAAACGATGTGTGGGCAGGGGTAGTCTGTAGGAAATCAATTTCAAACCCCTCAATTTCCCTCACCTGTTTGAGCAAGTATTTGCAGTAATCCTTTCTATGTTCTTTTTCTTAAGTCCACTTTGTTCACTTTACCAGAAAAAAAAAAAAAGCATAGCTTTCACCCATTTTGAATTTTACTTAAAACTCTCAAAAGAATATCTGGAGAACCAAAGAGGACAATTCAAAATTCTTGTATTGATGTTTAAAAAGCAAATGAACCCAACGACTTCACAGAAAATCATTTTGGAAGTGAAACATTTTATTTCTTTGCTTCCAACAAAACTCAAAGAAGACAATTACATTTTTAGTTAGTAGAGCATTAAAAATAATTTTTGATCATTAATTTCATCATACAATTTTAGATATACTTCACTGGACCTTAGATGCACATGATTGAATTATTATCCTTGCCCCTCATGATATATATCATCAACTCAAGCAAAGTTTTGGTTTTTATTTATTCATTCATCCATTTATCATATAATAAACACCTATAAAATAACTATGCAACAAAAAATTGGAAAACAGAAAATAACTTACATCCATCTACCTGGTATTCCTCTATACTGTCTTCCTGCTTTCTCCCACCAGAGGTGACCATTATAACTTGTGATTATCATTCCTTTTCTTTCATTTTTATATTTTTAATCATGTCTATCATTCCATATCTTTCATTTTTATTTTTTTATATCTATCATATGATACCTATCAAATATCATATAGTTTAAAAACTTCTTTTTTGTCTTAGGTGTTTTAACTTGATAAAAGGACATTAAACCTTGGGAATTACTTTTTTTATCATTCAAAACTACATTGCTGCATTGCTGATACTACTGGATATTCTTTTTATTTTTTTTGAGATGTCTCTTTCTTGCCCTCAGTAGAGTGTCATGGCATTAAACCTCACAGCAACCTCAAACTGTTCAAACAATCCACCTGCCTCAGCCTCCCAGAGTGCTGGGATTATAGGCATGAGCCACAGTGCCCAGCTGACTGCTGGATATTCTTGAGGAAAATAAATGAACCTTGATTCCTATATTACACCATACATAAAAATTAATTCATGATATAACAAAGACCTAAATGTGAGGACTAAAAATATAAAAGTTTCTAGTGGGAAACATAGGTGATTGTCTTCATTATACTGGGATAAGCAAAAATATTACTGGATGGGACACAAAAAGCTTGAAATATAAAAGAAAAATAATAAATTGAATTTTATCAAACTTAAAAAATATTCATCAAAAGACACCATTAAGAAACTAGACAGACAGGTAACAGACTAGAAAGAATTCATATGCATATATTGAGGATACATTTTAAGAAAGGAGGCTTGGCGCCTGTACCTTAGCAGCTAAGTGACACATATACGGGAGCTGGTGGGTTTGAACCCAGCCCGGGCCTGCCAAATAACAATGACAACTACAACCAAAAAATAGCCGGGTGTTGTGGTGGGTGCCTGTAGTCCCAGCTACTTGGGAGGCTGAGGCAAGAGCATTGCTTAAGCCCTGATGCCACAGCCCTCTACCGAGGGCAACATAATGAGATTCTGTCTCAAAAAAAAAAAAAAAAGAAAGAAAGAAAGAAAGAAAGAAAAAAACTGTGATACTCAAAATACACCAATAACAAAAGATGAATACAAGTTAGGTTGAGCACCTCTTATAATTGCAGAAGTTAAATATGACTTCACTATTACAAATTTAATATAGTTTTTTTCCTTTTAAAATGTGTATACATTTTTTGGCATTCTCTGTATGTGCACATGTATGTGCGCATGTATATGTATATATTATATATCTATAAAGGAAATTTTTATATGCCATTAGGTATAACACATATATATATAGACACACAATCCACCAAAGGCTCAGATCCAGAATATATAAAGAGCTTCTACAAATACATAGGAAAAAATATAAAACCAAATTAAAAAATGGGGAAAAGATTTAAAATGGGCATTTCACAAAAGATGATTTCTAAAAGGCCAACAAGCATGAGGAAGGTGAAGGTGACCAATTTTGTCATTTAGGAAATGCAAATTAAAGCCATAATGAGATACCATCACATATCTACCAGAGTATTTAAATTTAAAATATACTGAAAATTATAAGCAGAGAGGATAGGAACAAACCAGAAGTCTTGCACATTCCCAGTGAGTGGTATACTCACTTTGGAAAACTCTTTGTCTATTTCTAATAAAGTTTAACATAGGCCTAATATATCACCTGGCAATTTCACTCCTATCTATATACCCAAGGGAAATGAGGGCATATGTCCACAAACAGTTTTGTATAAGAATGTTCATAACAACTTTATGTATATTAGCAAAAAACTAGAAACACCCATATGTCTAACAAGGAGAACGGATAAATGAATTGTTCTGTATTCAATGAAATACTACATAACATTTAAAAACTACACTTCAAGCAATCTGAATCTCATAGCCATAATACGAAGTGAGAGAAGCTATTATATACTATAGATTCCATTTATTTAGAGTATTCCATTCTATCTATATACTGTAGATTCCATAGATAAAAATTAATCTATGACTAAAGAGATCATAATAATAGTTATCTTTGGGAGGAAGATAAGGAGAGTTATCAACCAGAAAAGGGAACAAAGGAACTTTTTAGGGGGATAGAAATGTTCTGGCTAATGAACAATTACCACACTGTTCTTGGTAGTAATTATATAAATATATCCATATATAAAAAGCCATCAGGCTAATTAAAATCTGTGTATTTTATAGTAAGTAAATTTTATTTTTCATAAAACTATAATTAAATTTAAAATAACATTTTGTGACTTTGTAGATATTACACATAATCATGTTCATGGCTAGATAACATTCTATTGCTAGACTATATCACCATTTATTCACTCTTCAACCAAAGGGCCTTCCTGCCCTTTTTATATACATTCCTACAAATATTATTGCATTTGCCTTCTGGTATATATGTGCAAGAATTCCTCTTGCATATTTCTCAGGAGTGAAATTCCTTGGTTGTAGATTATGAGAAGGGTTAACATTATAAAACAATTCTAGGCCCTTTTTCTAAAGTAGCTGTACCAAATAATATCTCACCAGCAATGATTAAGAGCTATTTTTATCCATATCTTTTCCAACATCTGACCTGGTATTGTCAGATTTCTCTTTTTTTAAATTTCTCTCATTGAGGTCTTGATTTGTATTTCCCTGATGACTAACAATAGCTTAAGCGATCCTCTTGCCCCAGCCTCTCAGTAGCTTGCCTACAGGCACCTGCCATAATGCCAGGCTACTTTTAGAGACAGGGTCTCATTCTTACTCAGGCTGGTCTCAAACTCCTGAGCTCCAATAATCCTTCTACCTTAGCCTCCCAGAGTACTGCGATTACAAGCGTGAGCCAACACTCTCAGCCGATACCAATTCTTTTTAAACTATTCCAAAAAATTTAAGCAGAAGGAATTCTTCCTAATTCACTCTATGAGGCCAGAATAATCCTGATTCCAAAACAAGATAAAGATACAACAACAACAAAAAAGAATACTATAGGCCAATATTCCTCATAAACATAGACACAAAAATTCTCAACAAAATACTAGTAACCCTAATCTAGCAATGTATCAAAAAGATAATACACCCTGATTAAGTAGAATTTATCCCAGGAATGCAATGATGGGTCAACATACACAAATCAATAAACATCATAAATCACATGAATAGAATGAAGGACAAAAACCATATGATCATCTCAAGAGATGCAGAAAAAGCATTTGATAAAATTCATCATCTTTTAATAATAAAAATTCTTAATAAATTAGGTATAGCAGGAAAGCATCTCAACATATAAAGGCCATACATGACAAATCCATAGCTAACTAGAATGAGACAAGGATGGCAGTTCTCACCATTCTTATTCAATATAGTACTGGAAGTCCAAACCAGAGCAATTGAGTAAGAGAATGAAATTAAGGGCATCCAAAAAGGAAATGAGGAGGTAAAATTGTCCCTACTCTTAGATGACGCAATCATATACAGTAGAGCTTCATATACAGTAGAACCACATTGATTAAAAGTGCCTTTGGAAAATGTGACTACTGAAGGGAGTGTAACAAACTGGTCAACATAGAGAGGTGGTCAACATAAGGAACTAGATATTCTGTACTGACATGTACATGTGATACATGTCTGGTCTAGGAAAATTAGGTCAATTTAAGGAGGTAGTCAATGTAGGGAAATGGTTAACTACAGACGTTCTACTGTATTTGAGATGATGGACGATGGATATGGATTGTGATCAGATGGATATCTCTGATCTGATCACAAGATATTACATGTATTGAAACATTACTATGCATCCCATGAATATATATAATTATTATCAATTTTTAAAACCTAAATTAAAAAACTCCCAGCACTTTTATATTTGTAATATATCATTTTCACAGTCACCTGAAAAGCAGTTTTTATTCTTCTTACTCTTTCCTAATCCTTCTACTTAAAAATTGTGTTTATTTTCTTTCATGTCGTCTTTCTCTCCTCTTCTCTGTTTTCACTCACCGTGCTAGTTCCAATCTTCATGATCTCATTTCTGTCCTACTTCAGTTCTCTAGCTTCTGCTTGGCACTACGCAAACCAAACCACATACCATTGCTAGTAACTCTTCCTGATATTCTGTCTGTCCTGGCCAACAGTGCTTTCACCAACCCACTAACGGATAGGGTTGACCTGTGAAGAGTCTCAATCACTTACTTTGTTCCCAACCTGTTCCAATACCCTACTGGCTTCCCTTTACCTCCCGACTCTTGGCTTATCTCCCCATTAGACCTTCTACCCCTTAGCCATGACCTGTGTAAATTGCTCCCTCAAGACCTTCAACTCCAATTCAGGCTTTTCCAGTTTCAAACTCTCCCAGGCAAGACATTCCATTAGAATAGGAGTTCTTTACTCAGAATATAACCACTATCTCTAGCTCACAACTTGCATCACCCTACAAGGGTTAGAGGCACAAAAGAGAAAATTCATACAAGCCCAAATGTGATCATGGCACTTTAGTGCCTTTTAGTAGTAGTCCATTGCCAAATGAGTTAAATAGAAAGCCTTAGCTCTAACCTGAATCTTCAGCTTAATTTCCCACTACTCCCCTACATGGTTTCTGTGGTTCTACATAATGACAACCACCAACTATTCTCTAAATATACTTTTTCTGTCTCTATGCCTTTGTGAAGTTATTTCTATCTAGAATTACCCTTCTTCTTACCTTATTTCCACATTAATTTCTATTTTTACCCACTCTTTTAGAGCCACATCATATATTACCTCCACTTTTAAGTCTTTTTTGTAAGTTCCTAAAGGAAATAATAGCTTCCTTCTTAGAAATTTAGTAGTAGTAGTGCTACTAACTACATTTACATCCTTGTGGATTTACCATTCTTTGCCTCTGTTTTTGTTTTTGTTTTAAACCCTTTATTAGGCTGTGTGCAACCTGTGGGCAGGGAGTGTGCCAGACTGGCCCTTGTGTTCTCCATATATCAATAATGGAATATTGAATAATCCTCAAGGGTCCTGGCTAATGAGCTTTTCCTAATATAATTTTGATAAAAAGTTCATTAAATGAGGATTCAACAGCATAGTTATGTACATAAGAGAATACAGAATTTAAGAATAACTATGGACAGTAAAATAAAGACAAGAGTCTTACATATTTAAGATAAAAAATATAGAAGAAAAAAGATAACAGCCAATAGTCAGGCATCAGAAAATTTACATCATCTTACGTACAGTGTATCTTAAGGCTAAAGGTCAAAAGCTAACGACCAAAACCTGGATAACAATATGTAAATTAACGAACAGGGGCCTGTTTGCACATTAGGAAAGTTTGTTCTGAAATTAGATCCTACACATTGATTAAAAGTGCCTTTGGAAAAATGTGACTATAAAGCAAAGTACAGGCTGTAACTTGTGGTAAATTATTCAAGGGGAGGAAATGTATTTATTCATCTTCGTAGCTCTATTGTACTTGATGGGTTAAAAATCTAATGACACTTGCTAAGATCAATAAAGACATTTAAATGACTATTGTCCATATAAAATAAGCCACCCTGCAAGACTCACACACTTAAACAATAATTTCTTTCATTTCAAAGAGCATGTAATTGTTCTTTACTACCTATGGAATGAAGTTAAAACTCTTTAATCTGGGATTTAAGTCCATGCACAATTTTCTTTTCATTTTTAGTACCACAATTTTCTTTTCTAGTCTCATTTCCTACTTCTTTCTTTCAAGCATATCATCTGCCAGTCAAATTAAACTTTCTGATTTCACACTTGCTATCCTCCATACCTCTGGTCATTTGGCAATTTTTAAATGTCATTTTTCATTTTCTTCCTTGCATTGTATCTTAAACATAGCTTATTTTCCTCACTAGATTGTAAGTTCCTTATGTCAGAGATGATGTCCCAAATGTCTTTTTTTAATTTTTATTTTCATTTTCTTTTTAATTTTTTTTGAGACAGAGTTTCACTTTGCCACCCTCAGTAGAGTGCCATGGCATCATAGCTCACAGTAACCTCAAACTCTAGGACTCAAGTGATCCCCTTGCCTCAGCCTCCCCAGTAGCTGGGACTACAGGTGCCGGCTGCAACACCTGGGTGTTTTTAGAGACAGTGTATCGCTCTTGCTCAGTTTGGTCTCAAACTCTTGAGCTCAGACACCCACCCACCTCAGCCTCCCAGAGTGCTAGGATTATAGCCACCACGCCCATCTTAAATGTCTTTAGCTATGATAGGTAATTACCTGTGATATTTCATTACCTATCATAGAGCCTGGCACGTGATAGGCACACTACACACAAAATGTGTTGAAATAACTACTTAATGTATGATTAATACAAAGAAATGTCAAAACCATGAACTAACTTTGACAAACCATAAAAGAAAAATGATTTCCTTTATTTTTTGCAGTGGTTTTTAAATATAAATGGGCATAAGAAATACCTGGGAAGCTTGTTAAAAATGTAAATTCTTCTTGTTAGTTATCACTAGGGGACTGGAAGGAATACCAAAAGGCCTTGCAGTTATCTAACAAGAAGCAATTACCTCCTGAACCACAGTAAAGAGGAAGAAAGGAAGACATGAATACAAGAGAATAATAGGCATGCTTCTGGCCATGGGAGTTAACACCAAATTCTTCCTTTGCTGGAAAGTCATTACTTGGCTGTTTTTCCTTACATTTAACCTTTCACTTTTAAAATCAGGACAGCAGGCAGGACGCGGTGGCTCCTAGCCCTCTTGGAGGCTGAAGCAATAGATTGCCTGAACTCATGGGTTCAAGACCAGCCTAAGCAAGAGCCAGACCCCATCTCTAAAAATAGGTGGGCGTTGTGGCGGGTGCCTGTAATCCCAACTACTTGGGAGGCTGAGGTTAGAGAATTGTTGAGGCCAAGAGTTAGAGATTGCTGTGAGCTATGATGTCACAGCACTCTACTGAGGGTGACAAAGTGAGACTCTGTCTCAAAAATATATAAATAAAAATAAAATCAGGACAGCAATACATATGTGTTTACTGAAATTCCACTCACTTAAGTATATATAAAGAAATAATCATAATTTTTCAAAATATTTTTCAGATATTTACATTTCAAAATGTATAATACATAGGCTAAACTACAGAAACTTTTTAATCCAAAAAACTTTCTTTTAAAAAAAAATGTGTTACTATGTATTAAGTCAGCCCCAAGGCACTGAGAGAATTATCATGTATTCTTTAGATTATTTCAAATACAGGATATGAATTACAGGAAGTAAAACTTCAGGAGGTTAAGAAGAAAAGAATTTTGCATTTAGAAGTTTGCAAAATGCCAGTATTCTAAATTTCATACGCTGAACTCCTCAGGATAGTCTGATATAGTGCATAATATCTGTCACTTCTCTACCCATTTGGCAAAGACTTCATCAAGACAAATGTTACAGAGGCTCAAAAACAGAGACTTGTAGAAAAATGACCAAAGCCAGAAATAAAGTTGTACTAATTAGAAAACAAATAATTAAATGGCCAAACCAGAATGTTGTGTGATGCTGAAAAGAGATAAATTTCTAAGGCACACCATCTGTTTTACAGTTTTTTTATTTTGCTGTATTATAAATCTACTTGGTACAGCTTTGCTATGATCTAGCTGCTAACTCATTTGCACAATTACTTTAGGCCAGAAATAATTATGTACAGAAGCCTTTGAGAGACCAACAAATTCATAAAAGAGGGCAGTTATAATCCATTCTTGAGTAAAGACTATTTTTTAGCCCTTAAAGAAAAAAAATGTTATTCAAAGAAATTATTAGAAATTACCAAAGGAAAATTAGAAAATTTAAAAGGAGAGTGATACCATTATGTATTTATCGTATCTAAACGTATCTTGACTTCTTCTAAATGTTGTACTGCCTAAAGGCATATTGCTGGGGCCTTTTTTCTCTATTTGTATTTTCTTCCTCTTTATCCCTTCAGTCCAATGGTTTTATGTGGCATCTGGATATTCATGATTCTCAAATTTATATCTCTAGCTCAGACTTCTACAGTTCCAGACTTACATATTCATTATCTATTTGAGATCTCCTTGTGGATACTACATTTTAAACTTAATCATATCTAATACAGAACTCTTGATTCACGACCCCTGACCCAGAAGAGAAATCTGTTTCCCCTCCAGTCTTCCATATCTCAGTAAATGGCACCTCCTGCCAACCATTTGTTAGAGAAAAATCTAGATGTGATCCTTGATTCTTCCCTTATCCTCATTCCTCATCTAATTCATCACCAAATCCTATCAATTACACCTCTAAAACGATATATCTCAAATGTATTCTCTTCATCTCTATTGTTACCACCCTATCCAAGCTATTATCATCTGTCAACAATACTATTCAGTGTCTATCTAATTCTCTATTTCCAAGCCACATAATAGCCAGAGTGATCTTTAAAGATTATAACGTATCTTAATTTACTTTTCAATTAATTAATTTCAAGTAATTATATCATGTATCCCCAGTACCTAACACAGTGACTAGCAAACAACAGAAATACATAGATGAATACCCCTTAGCAATATTCCCATGTTCGCTAGCAATCACTAATATCAGCTCTCAGACATTTTCTGAGATATCTACAGACCTATTCATTTACTGAATCATTTACTCATTCAGCAATTATTTATTGAGTATTACATTAATTGGGATTATGTTCAGCTGCATATTTTAGAGGTCTTAAATATGACAGAAATTATTCCCTACTCACACAAAAAATTATGGAGGTGGGCAGTGAAGGGTGACCAGGGTAACTCTCTGAGCTATGACCCTGACTCCTTGAACCTTGCTGCTCTGCCACCCCAGTTCATGGATTTCACTGTATGGTCTAATAGGACTACTCAAATTGCAACCATCACATCTGTATTCCAGCCACCAAGGAAGAGGAAGGGCATGGGGAAATGCCATATCCTCTTCATTTAAAGACAGTTCCCAGAAACTACACCCACTTTACTTACCTCTCATTCCCCATCATAATCACTAGCAAAGAAAACTAAGGAGTAAAGTCTTTTACCTGGATAGCAATGTTTCCAACTAAAAGTCAGGATCCTTATTACGACAGAAGAAGAAAGACTAAATATTGAGAGGTAGGTGGCAGCCACCTTCCAAGTTCCTATTGTGACTAGGTTAACATTCTGGGTGGTGGGATACAAACAGCAGTAAGACACAGTCTATGTTTGAGGCATTTAGCCTAATGGCAAAAAAACGATATGTAAATAACTACTTAAAATTTCAAACGAGGTAATAAGCTGCTTTTTGCAGCCCTTGGCTTTTCTGAGTATCCAAAAATTTCTTGCATCCAAAGAGTCGAAAGAGGTGAGTGGTTCAGTGCTTTACATCACTGAACTATAGAGATGGCTTCAACGTGCCACAGCTTTAATAATGGACATTTTTCAGCTCTGTTCTACTGGACACCTTCATGACACTAACAAAGCAAGGATCATTCAAATCTCTATAAATAAATAAACAACTGTGGTAATGGTTGGTAACAGTTTGAAAATGCCCATTTCAGAAATGTGTCAACACTCAATTTTTTTAACTTGTTAGAATTTGGAACTATTGACTTTTAATAGACTATGTTCAGAAGTACAAGGAAAAATGAAAAGACATGAGCAATGATAGCATTTCAGAAAGAAAGAAAAAAAAAAAGTAATACTGTAACTTACTGTTAACCACTGGTTATCTAGTAGCTCCTTAGCTGTTAATCTATGAGCAGGATCTACTTTCATAAGTTGTTTCAAAACACTTTTAGCTGCAAATAAGGGAAAATTTTGAAAATCTTATTCATTTTGACTACAATTAATATCATATTTTCCAATTTATTTAGAATTAAGTCTGTATAACATGAAGAAAAGATGTCAAGTACACAATAACTTGCCAAATATACAATAACCATCAGTATTGGTACATAATAAATAAAGTTTAAAGCCTAACATGAAGTCTTATTGCCTGGGTTTCCTAATTTAACAGTAAAAATTAGCTAGATAATCAGAAAATTTCATCTTTAATTTTTACTATATATTTTCTGTTTTCACAGAAGCTTTGACTATGAACAATAACAGTGAAGATATCACTATTTCCATAAATAGTGTTTATTTCCACACACAAATTTACTGACTAAACAACATTTAAAACATTTGAATTATCAGCCAACATTCTTATAGTGTTAGCTTTGGTAAATAATAACAAGTCTATACTTACCACAATCACTTATGGAATCCCAGACTGGATTTTCAAAGTGTAGTTCTCCTTTCCTTATTAGCTCAAAAAGCTTCTCTTCTGAGCTTGCCAAAAATGGTGGTTCTCCACATAATCTACAAAAAAAGCAACCACTTTGTTTAATATTTTTAAAAATAATCAAAATAAGACTATTAAAAATTAAGTTTCCGTAAGACTTGAAAGTAGTGATACTTCACATTAAGGAAAAACAGGAAGACATGAATACCTCCCTGAATACAGAAATGTAAACAACAGAGTTTTCTAAGATCAGTGCTAGGCTTTGTCTCAACACATGGAGAGTTTTACCTGGTAGAAGAAGTATACATGTGTACACTGAAACCTCCAGATTTTCACATTACCCAAGGCTCTTCCAGGTGAGGAAACACTAAGCTTAAATGGGTTAAAATGCAGAAAGGTCAGTTTAACTGTACACTAATAGTGGGAGGGGAGATACACTTTAGTGTGATCAAGGGTAAGGTAATGTTTTCATGTAATGCAAACCGGATTTAAGGAAATATGATGAGTTATCAATCTAATGGAATATCAGAGTCTAATGACCATGTAAGAGTTTTATCCATAGTAAAACATCAAATAGGTACCTATGGCAAAATGCTATACAAATATAAAAATGAAAATAAACCAAAAATAACCCTGGGAATTTTTAGAGGCTCTGAGTCAAAGCCAAAAAGACATCATTCTCAAAAAGCCACAACTATCAAAAATTGTATACAAAATGAAGAAGGTCTGGATGTGGAAAATCAGATGATGAATTGTTCCTTCAGTCTGAAAGGGTGAAACCTATGGGAACTAAGTATCTTTAGAATCTTTTAACAGAACATGGTAAGCCTATAAAACCACTACTTTAATAGGTGATCTAGGCAAAAGCTACAAGAAAATGCTTGAAAGTTGAGTTCAATTCTTCATTCTCAATGACTGTTAGCAATCATTAGCCTTGTCAAACCCAACATCTGATGGCAATCTTTTAGACAATAGCCAGATTTTCCTGGTGATGCTCAGACAGTAATTGAAGACAAACTCATTACAGAGGCAATTCTGTAAGTCTATTCTTCGACTCTTAGGATTATATTTTTCTACTTTATTATTGAAAGAATAAAATGGTATAATTTCATTATACTTCTTGAAATGTAGGTCTATTCTGTACATAGTATAATAATCTCTAAGTCTTTTAATAGTTACATTTTTACTGATTTTCTGTTATATTTCTCTTTAAATTCTCTAAAAATAAAATTCTCTAAAATAACTCAGGTATATTTTCTGAGTAAGTCAACATTTGATAAATATTTTCATGGTAATAATGATTACCACTTTGCCAGGGAAAAAGTTACTTTCATCCTAATAGTTTATCAAACTAGAATGGATAATAGAGCTTTTCATTTACCACTGGCTTCTCATTAAGAGATTACCCATTTATCAAATTGTTCTGCAAACTCTTATTTTAATACTTTTTATTTCTCTAGCTCATTCTGATCCTTTCTTACTCACCTGGCTATTGTTTAGTTTTAAAGCAATAGAAAACAAAAAAGCTAGAAACATGGTCTTACAGGCAATTACTATCTATTATAACAAGTAAAAGTCAGGAAAAGCCCAGTACATTGAGCCTGTTATCAACCAGTGATATGCACATCCACCAATTTCTTAGCTGTCCCTGCACTGCTGGACTAGGATGCAACTATAGCTTAAGGGCTATATTTTTTAAATTCCATTTTTATCTGTTCTTTGCAATTTTACTTACACAAAAACATATCTAATGGTTGGTCAATCAGCAGCATATGAAATTTTATGAAAGCAATTTTAGGCACATACAGAAAAGGGAATCCAAGACATGAAAAATGCCTCTTGAAGTCTTCCTATTATTTTCTGTTGCATTCACAGAAATCAAAACAGCAGAGGATAGTAACCATAAAGAATATTTATTTATGTTTATTTCACCTTGAGAAAGTATGCTATCATTGTCCAATTAAGTAGAAATGAACCAGGGGTAACTGATAAACAAGAAAATAACTCCTCCTGGAGAAGGTGTATTTGTGCTCTTGGTGAAGGAAATTAACTGTAACATCACAAGGCTCAGACAGATTAGTGAATAGGCACTGATTAGCTAAGTTAAGAGGCTACTGCAAAGAAAAAAAGACATCATTATGATATGCAGCCATGGTCTGAAGCAGAAAATTTTAAATTATATCTTTAAGAAAGAGAAAGATTTTTTAAGACATGTAATACATTTACTTCCCTTAACACTAAACTAAGAAGATAACAAACACCACATGAACTATATAATATTAGATTATACATATTATGTTTGACTTGTGTTGTCTAGAAAGTCTTGAGAGTACAAAAGACTAATTTAAAATAGTTATATTTTAATTAAAAAGTGCCCAAATTTTTACACTACAATTCTAATCAGCACAAAACAATGATCAAAAACTTTATGAATACATTTATACTTTATTTAATCTAGGCAATGATGTGTGTTGACCAGCTGAGCTACAGTTACAATCACATCATCCAATTTCTACTGTCTATGTATTCAGAACTATGAAAATGTAACTATTTGGATATCAATATTTAAAAATGATCTGGAAGAAGCAGTGCATAGCAAAATCTTCAATATGCCCATAAAACTAATGTTGCATCAACATAAAAATGTTCATATTCACCAAGAGGCAGAACAATAGCCACTCATTTTTCAGAACACCCCTCAGACAATTCACTTTAATTCAATTTAACAAATATATTGAGCCCTGTATTTGTGCCTACTGTTGTACCAGATAGCAGGAATGCAAAGATGAATAATTTAAGATTTCTGTCTTTCATGGAATTTAGAACAAGAAAAACAGATATAACATATATATATGTTAACTATAATGTTACAATAGTATAATCTATTTTTTAAAGTATTATGAAAACATATAAAAGTGAACAATTAATTCCATCAAATATACATGTGCTTGAACCTTCCTATTTTTTCTTTTTTTGGAGACAGAGTCTCACTTTATCACCCTCAATAGAGTACCATGGCATCATAGCTCATAACAACCTCAAACTCTTAGACTTGAGAAATCCTCTTGCTTCAGCCTCTGAGTAGTTGGGACTATAGGCACCCGCCACAAGACAGCTAGTTTTTAGAGAAAGGGTCTCACTTTTCTCAGGCTAGTCTTGAAGTCCTAAGCTCAAGCAATCCATCTGCCTCAGCCTCCCAGATTCCTAGGATTATAGGCATGAGCTACTGCACCTGGCCCTATTTTTTTCCCAACATCACTGTTTTGCAAGCATTTTTGTATAAGGCCTTAAAAATCATCTGTGGACTAGGGGAAAGTATATATATAATAAACATGGTAACTCTGCTGGGGGATAGGACAGGAGTTAGGGAAATAGAAGACTTTAAAGTTTGAGCTGGCCCCACCTAGAAAAGAGATTTATAGGGAAGAAAAAGAACACACACACACATATCACCAGAGATACGCAACACAGACTGTGTCTGAATAATGAAGACTGGCCTAGAATCATAGGGTAGGTGCATAGGAACACATCCCCAGACTGAGATTGAAAAGGCATGCTGGAGTCAGCTCATGAAAGACTTGCCATCCCATGCCAGGGGACTCTGATATTCTTCTGTAGCAAATAATAATTGTCTGAAGCTTTTAGTCAGGAAAGTAGTATGATCAGATTTGTAACTCAGAAGGAAAACTCTGACAGTGGTGTAAAGGACAAACTGGGCGGGGGGGCAGAAGCAGGGAGAACAGTCAGTAAGACCCTGCAACATTCTAGAAAAGGGATCTTAAGGAGAAACAACACAGGCAAAGAGAAATCAAAGAACAGGTGAGGATATTTCAAAGTTAAACTGAACAGGACATGGGGTTTCATGAATCTTGAGAGTGAGAGAGAAGGAAGAATAAGAATGATTGAGGTTTTCAGTAGCATAAAAAAGAATTGGAAACTACAGAATACTCCCTAAATCCCGAATGAACCTCTACCTGGTTACTGCCCACTCTTCACCTATGTCCTGTCTATATGGGTAGCTCTAGTACCAGGTTGCAGAACTGTACATGATGGACTATAAGCGTGGTTTGTAGCAAGGGATCAGGAAGGCACTAAGGACAGTTTTTCATTTTGCTCAGATCACACATGCATTGTTGCATTTATAGATCAATGAACAGTAAGCTGAAAGTTATAAATTTACAGTATTAAAAAAACCTAAAGGATGTACTTGACAACTAATATGACGGCTTTTAGAATGACTTCCCAACTTATTTTTAAATCACTTTTTTGAAAAATATATTATTTAGTTTTAATTTAAAATATTTATCATTCTACTATAAGAGATTATCCATTCCTTTTAAACTGTACATTTAGCAGGCTACTTACAAAATGTACATTATGACACCTATGCTCCAAATGTCACACTGCTGGCTATAGTCATGAGCATTGATAACTTCGGGGGCTGCCAAACAAGCAGAAATAAAATAATATTAATAATATAATAAATGACTCTTAAATGCTTAAACACAAGCATGAAAAAATGCGCTGATATATTGTAATTTATTCCCCTACAGGGAAAAAAAGAACAGCAGATTTTAAATGAATAATGTACAGGCTTTAATAACTGATGTCACTGCATCTTCACTCCTATCCTTTAATGGAACAATAGCATAAACTGTATAACTAAATGTACTACTCTTTATTCTTTTGAAATTGTTAAGAAATGATTTTGCAAAGACTGTGTAGTTATAGTAGAAGAGAACCATATCTCAGTACTTCCCCCAAACAGAATTGAATATATGCCTTAAGTGGATGTAATATAAAGCAAGCCCAATACGTGGAAATTTAGAGTCATGAAAAACTAAGATAAATGGTTATAAATCACTTTAGTAAAAGAATAATAATAATAACATCTCGCAGCACTCCTATGACAGACTATAAATTATTTTCCACACTTTCAAATGAGAAAAGCAAGACAAAGAGGGAGCTCCTTTAAGACTGGATCAAAAAGCCAATCAGTCACAGGACACGGACTAGGATCCCAGCAGTCATGACTCCCAACTCAGTGCTCCTCACTTTACAAAGGTGCTGACAATAGGGCTACTTTAAAAACTCTTCTCAGAGAAGCACATTCTTTTTTAACTTTAATGTAGCACATTTTTAACAATCAGACTTTTTCTTTTTATATAATGGCTGGCTTTTAAAAAGTGACAGATAATATTGCAGGAACGTGTCTCATGTACCTCTACAGCTAGGGATCAGATATCTTTCTTCAAAGAAAACAGTTATAAACATAAACATAAAATGTATATATATGTTTATATATTGAAATATACAAATATATCTATTTCAATAGAACTTATATATATTTATACATTTAAATATATATATTTCAATAGAACTTTGAAATTTACAAAGTACTTTTTGTAGATTATTTGTATAAATTAGGTTAATAATTCTGTAAGATGAGTATGTAGGCATTTGATGCCCTTAGCCAATGAAAAAACTAAGGTTCAAATATATTAAATGACTTGCCTAATGTTACACAGCTACACATTCCTCCTACATAAAAGATATGCTTTTATTTTAGAAAGCAGTTTCATTCTTCCCACCTACACACACACACACACATAACAGCACCACTGCCATTTTATAAAAACTACTAAAAGTAAATGGAATTTCATTTTTTATTCCCTCTGTCTATTGAAAAAAGGAATGAAAAAAAGGGAGGTTGCCAAAAGATAAACAGAAGAAGGAGAAAAGGCTAAATCATAAATAGCTAACAAACTGAGTAGTCTCTTAATGATTGAAAATTAACTAATTAATATTTCCATTAAGCAGCTACTTGTAGTTTTTAATTCTACTTATAATCTTTAAATATTTAATCATTAAAGTTTAAGCGGCTCTATGGCCAGCACATCTATGACAAGGGAAAATTCGGTGATTAGATTCAATGATGGATCTCCATATTGATGTATCGCACAACAGGGGCCGGAAATTCCTGGTCTTCACTCTTTCAGATTCTTCTTAATTATCAGGGACATATCTACTTGCACTGTCACCCAGCTCTCACAGAAAGGCAGAGGCCAGAATAACTGCCAAGGAGTCCTTTAGGAAGTCAGCAAAGCTCCACAAACCATCTGTCTTCTCTCTTGTTCTCTCACTTGTTATCAGTGTTGACAACTAATAAGCAGGCATAAAACTCAGGGCGCTTGAATATATTTTCCCCATGTAACTATAGACCAGATGTCTTTTGCCAACAGGGGGATATGAACAGAATCCAAATAAGATAAAACAATTTCAAAACTTTATGCATCAAGTAGGTAAAAAAGCAATGAACTAGGTACCGTCCTCAGCAATAAAAATGAATAAACAAGGATTAGTCTCAAAATCATTATGTGAAAACGAAGAAGATAAGCACAAAGGGGTGTGTACTGCATGATTCAGTTTATATAAACTTCTAGAAAAGCAAGATTGAACTGTGGTAATAGAAATCATTGGTGAGATCTGAGTTGGGGATTGACTAAAAGGGACACAAAAGAATTTTCCAGGATGAAAGAAACGTTCTATATCTTGGGTATGCATTTGTCAAAACTCATTAAACTTTATACCTAATGTTTGTGCATTTTGCTGTTTAGAATTTGTATTTCTGTAAAGTAGGGTTTTTTTTTTAACCTACTAAAGTTAAAAAAAAATGTGTCAAAACCCTATCTGGGCTAATGATTTTAACAACTCTCTTAGACAAAAACAGAAGTAGCAAGCAAAAATAAATTAACAACACAGAAAATCTAAATTACAAAACTATCACATTTAGCTTGCCCAAGAAAGGGCAAGTTTAGAGAGAGAAGAAAAGGCAAATCCAGAGAGATTAGTGGCTACCTGGGGCTCAGATGGGAAGGAGATTGAGTACAAATGGACATGAGGAAATATTGTGGAATAGAAATGTGTTAAAATGGATTGTGGTGATGGCCGCACAATATTGTGTACAAAAAAATCATCGTATTCTACATTTTATGGTATTTAAACTTTGTAAAGCTGTTAAAAATCACATGTAGAAAAATAGAAAATGTTGCTTTATAAAATACATTTAATCAATATTCTTTATGAAAAAACTGATGGCAATGAAATTGTATAAAAATACAAAGAAGCAATCATACCCATGATTTGAGAATTAGTAAACATAAACAATAAGTCTGAGGTATGATTACCTAAAAGATAAAACAACTTTAAGAAAAGTCCAGAGAAATATTAAAAATTACAAAAATCTTTAGAGGTAGAAACTAGAAACAACTACAATTATTTGACCTAAGAAAAGAAAAAGTAGCTTAACTAAGTGCCAGTAAGTTAATGACAAAATCAAACAGTTCAAGTTGTAATTCACGTTAGTTGTTTCATCTTTTTACATATAAAGAATCATTTTAAGTCTACTAACTTACCCATGTAGATAGGAGTCCCACATGTGCTCTGCATCATGGCTTCACTTCTACCATGCTTCTTCACTGCTAAGCCAAAATCGGTCACCTAGGACAAGAAATTTGGCATAGTCACTGTTTTCCTGCCCCAGAGCTCACTCATTCTGAAAACAGGACTTTCACTACATTGCACTTGCACTGAATTCAGAGTTTCTTGGGGGTGAGAGGACTTTACTTGCTTTATTAATAAGAATATTGCTTTTCTCTTCCCACCAACATGTCTATACAGAGAAGAAACTTGGTAAAGAGAAGTTTGCTTTCTCCAATCTTCAGCAGAACACCCATGATTTGATTGTTCATGCCTTCTCATTGACCCGTTCAACATAGGAAGTTGTATCTTGAAAGATGTCACTTAACTTTTTTCAGATAGAGAAGTTTTTTTTTTAAAAAAAATGCATTGTTGGAAGAAAATAATAAAAACTGCATTGTACCATGCATTCTGGCCTTAGTATATTTATTATCTATTTTCCAGATAATCAAGTTATATTCCAGTTAAAAGCACTGTTACAAATACAAATCATTATCCTTGTCAGTAATGAGTGGTAAACACTGTCCTTTCCTTACTATTATTTCCTTTTTGTTTCCAGAGTATACTAATTAAAGCAATTGCTACACTATTAAAAACTATGAGAAGCAAATTAACAGGGAAGAAACCACAACAACACAGTATTAACTGCTAATACATGAGGGGCCTGCTGCTGTGCAGTAGTGTTCCTGCTCTGTTCCTGCTCCCAACTTGGAACACCATTGGATTACAAGCAGAAAAACAGGCACATTTATTGATCAAGCAACCAAATATAGGCTCTTGGTCTACAGATACCAATTGCAAAGTTTTCCAATGTCTTCTGGAATAAGAAAATGTCCCCATTAATATGTGATATCACTATTTTTCTAAATAGATAAATCAATTTCTCCAGAATTTTTCATAAATATCTCACTTGTCGTATAGGATACATACATTTCTCTATAGAAAATCTATACAGACACATAAAATTGTAAGAGGATTCACAATTCCATTTAATTCTTTGGAGAACACCTATGCCTTCATTCACCAAATATTAACTGAGCACAGATACCAAGCAACTAAGACATGCAAAATTCCTGCCTTCATCGTGTTTGCAATGGAACTATTCAAGAACATTACTTGGGTAAACCAATAATGCTTTCAAATCTATTTATAATTACTTAGGGATTTGGCTTCTGCAACAGAGCAAGTTACTTAGAGACATTTTATTCCTAAATTAACACAGTCATATATTTTGAATATAGTTACTAAAGTGTTGAATAATAAATAACATATGCTATCATTTATTTAACGTTAAAAAAACACTTAATTTGAATAAAGTCTTTAAGAATAAACACTTGGCACATTAAATGTGCTTAGGACATAAATATTAATACCTAGGAAAATTATCAATGAGAAATACAGCATTTAGAATTAACTTGGTCTAAAAAACACAGCCAAGGTGTGTTTTTCTCTAAATCTGTAACACATTTACATCAAATTACCAGGCATAATTTTGAAATTAATTAGAATTCAGAGCATCTGTTTGCTTGATATTAACTAATGTTTCAGAACTATCCAAGTGAATATGCACTTTTAAAAAACACATTCAATAGCACCACTTAACTTGTAAAATTATTCTTGTCAGTTATAACCATTCCTGTGAAATTTTTATTCATTAGCACAAGCCACTTATTATCTGGCTGCTCAAAAGCTACCAAAATGTATCTAACAAAAGGATGTACTTTGCCACTTTAATATCAAAATTTTTATAGGCAAATATGTACTGCCATTTCTGATATCTTACCTTTATGTTTAAGTTTAATTCATTGTTAGCATCAATAAAGCTGCTTTTAACCAATATGTTTTCCAGTTTTAGATCTCTATGTACAATATCTACCAAGAAAATAAACAACAAATCAAATGAAATGAATGATGGAAAAATAATTAGAGGACACACACATAGAAGAAATAAACATACCTGACTAATATCCACTGTGGGAAATTTGAGAAGGGACAAGCACGTTCTGCCTATTCCATCTCATTCTGCCTGTTCCCCCACATTTCCAATCTAAAGGAGCCATTTCCTTTGACTCCTTCATCTCTACCTATTCCCCTGCTGCCCCAAATGGCTGCTCTTCAAGATGAGTGGCCTGGAGTGTGAAAAGGATCCTATCCAACCTTTGCTATTTCCAGGAGGGAAAAAACCAATCTTAGTCACAAACCCAGCAAGGTTTCCCACACCCTTAGGTTTTCAAATAGAGGATGACTTCTTACCTTTGTGCCTATGTTATTGTCAACATAAACATTTTAACACATTGTAACTTAGCTATATACATACAAACTATACTTATTTCAGGTGTTTTTCTGCAACATCAACACACATTTTCAACAAACAAAAATGCTTGAGACACAAAATCTCCAGTTGAACATGTCAGAGCTCAGGTAGGATTTTCATACACATACAAATAATCATGTACCAAACACTTTCTTCACAAATAACTAATTCAGTTCATATCCATAACAATCACTTCCCTAGACCTAGAAAGTTATACATAAAATTGCTAGAAAAATGTAGTTGAATAAGCCCTGGATTGGCAATTATACCTAATCATTTATGGGTTCCTTTACACAATTCCCAGGCTTTCTTTTCAGAATGTTTATTGTTTTATTGTTCTTCTTATCTCCTCTTACATAAATACCACACAGTTTTATGTCTTGAATTCTTTGCAGTGCAAGTCTCTCTGCTGCCTCCATTATTCTTTCTTTTTTTCATTGTTGTTTTAGATATTCTCGCCCACTTTAGAATAACCTTGTCACGTTCCATGAAAAATGCTATTAAGATTTTGTTTGGAATTAAACTGAATTTATAGCTTAATGTAGGAGGATTGAAATTAGTCTACTATTAAGCCCTTGCAAAATTTGTTTCCCTCTGCTTGCAAAGTCCACTTTTTTCCTACTTTATATTCCTCAAATCAAATATTGCTTCCTACATGAAGTCTTTCCTAACTTTCCAAACCAAATGAGGCACTTAACTAAATATATGCCTGTGTCCCTTGCACTTTATATGCTTTCCCATTAGACATATTATCATGTACAATTACAATTTATTTTCCATACTTAATCTCCCAGCAGCCTGAATTCCTTGAGGGCAGAAGCCTTGTCTTTTACTTTTTTTTTTTTTTTGGCCAGGGCCAGGTTTAAACCCACCCACTCTGGTATATGGGGCCGGAGCCCTACTCCTTTGAGCCACAGGCACTGCTTTTTTTTTTTTTTTGAGACAGAGTCTCACAATGTCGCCCTTGGTAGAGTGCCATAGCTCATGGTAACCTCAAACTCTTAGACTTAAGTAATTCTCTTGCTTCAGCCTCTCGAGTAGCCCGTCACAATGCCAGGATATTTTTTGATTGCAGTTGTCATTGCTGTTCAGCAGGCCTGGGCCGGGTTCAAACCTGCCAGCCTCAGTGTATGTGGCCAGTGCCCTACTCACTGAGCTATGGGTGTCAAGTCATACAGCCTTTTTTTAAGGGGAAAAAACCCTAGAATGTTTAGATTTTTAATATTATTTTTATATAATAATTTTATTATTAATATGTAAGTGTTTTTGGAAATTTCACCTTTATCATTGATTTGTCTATCTTTGATTTGATAATATTAGCTGCTTACAGACAAATGGCTAACAAATAAGAAACTTCTCATTGTCCCTAATTCAGAGAAATGCAAATCAAAACCACCCAGAGCTATCACCTAACACCAGTGAGAACAGCCCACATCACAAAGTCCCAACATTGCAGATGCTGGTGTGGATATGGAGAGAAGTGAACACTTTTACAGTGTTGGTAATACTGCAAACTAATATAGCCTCTTTGAAAAGAAGTAAGGAGAATCCTCAAAGAACTCAAATTAGACCTCCCATTTGATCCTGCAATCCCATTCTAGGCATCTACCCAGAAGAAAAAAAAATCATTTTATCATAAGGCCACTTGCACTAGACTGTCTATTATAACTCAACTTATAATCACCAGATATGGAAACAACCTAAATGTCTGTCGACCCTGGAATGGACTAACATGTTGTGGTATATGTATACCATGGAATACTATTTAGCCATAAAAAGAAGACTTTACATTTCATGTATTAACCTGGATAGAGCTGAAACTCATTCTTCTTAGTAAAGTATCACAAGAATGGAAAAGCAAGTATCCAGTGTACTCAATATAAAGCCAGTAGATGATCTAATACATGCCCATATAAGAGGAAAACTCAATTCAATTCAAGTTGTGGGGAGGGGGAATGAAGGAGGGGAGAGAAGAGAGGAAGAGGAGGGGAGAGGATGGGTGTGCTCCCACTTAATGGGCACAATGTAAGGGTATATGACACACCTTCTGGGTGCAGGACACAACTGTAAGAGGCACTCTACCTAACAAATGCAACTATTGTAACCTAGTTGTTTGTTCCTGAAATAAAAACAACTGTTGAATAAAGATGTTCATAATTTCATCCTTGTCCATATACCTATATATGTTGTATACCTGCTTCTTTCTAATTAAAATGTATTTACAAAAAAGTTTAAAAGGAAAAATTTCTTAATTAAAAAGTTAAATATTCTTTTTTAACAGGTGTTATTTATATGACTGTGGATCCAGAATAAAATTACCCTTAAATAAAAGTGGTATCTGCATTCATGGAGTCAGTAAAGTTAGATGATCTCTTCTTACCATTATTGTGAAGATATGCTATAGCTGATGCAAGACTTTTAATGATCCACCTTGTCTCATTCTCTGAGAAATGCCCTTTCTTATGCAGAATTTCTTTGAGTTCTCCGTCCTCACAAAGCTCCATCACAAGGTACATTTTCTGACATTACATATTTAAAAGAGAGAGAAAGTGTACAAATTACATACCCAGGAATTTTTTATATATTTTCATATATAATCATAATCTCAATCAATTTATTCATTCAAAAATATTATCTATTATGTACAAGATATTGTAATGGATACTACAGAAACAAAGCAGTACAAGACACAGTCTTTTTGTCTTTCTTTTCTCTGTTGCCCAGACTAGAGTACAGTGGCATCATCATAGCTCTCTGAAAACTCAAACTCCTAGGCTCAAGTATTACTCCTGCCTCAGCCTCCAGAGTAGCTGGGACTACAGATGTGTGTCACCACACCCAGCTAATTGTTCTATATTTTTGTAGAGATGGGGTTTCACTATATTGCTCAGGCTATTGTCAAATCCCTGGCCTCAAGTGATCCTTCCACCACAGCTTCTCAAAGTGCTAGTATTACAGGAGTGAGCCATCACACCCAGCCAAGACATAGTATTATATTTACTCTCAAGAAGCTCAGAGACAATTACAATTACAATATCACCTGTTAAGTGCTAATGGCCCAAAATGCCATGGGATTACAGAGGAGGTGCAGCCTCTCCCGAAAGAATGCTCACTGGGCTCGATGCCTGTGGCTCAACGGGCTAAGGCACCAGTCACATACACCGGAGCTGGAGGGTTCGAATCCAGCCTGGGCCTGCCAAACAACAATAACAGCTGCAACCAAAAAATGTCCAGGTGTTGTGGCGGGCACCTGTAGTCCCAGCTACTTGGGAGGCCGAGGTAAGAGACTCACTTGAGCCCAGGAATTGGAGGTTGCTATGAGCTGTGATGCCACAGCACTCTATCCAGGGTGACAGCTTGAGGCTCTGTCTCAAAAAAAAAGAATGCTCACTAAAGAGCATACATTAAAGCCAGGTATGGATGTCTGAACAGGAATTTGTGGATAGATATGTGGGAAAGAACAGGTGAAGCACATGGTATTTGCAAAGACTCCAAACCTTGAAATAGCACTGACTGTTCAAAGAATAACAGATACCTCAGAGTTAATAGTATTGGGAACTAGGTAGGGAGGCAGAGAAGAGTGGTAAGGAATGAGGCTAGAAAGAACACACTGATGCCAGGTTGTAAAAGAGCCTTGGATTTTATGCTAAGGGGTATGGATTTTTTCCCGTATGCCATTAGAAGCCACTTAAGATTTCTAAGCTGCTGCCTGGTGCAGGGAGGTGTATGATATTACCAATTATGCATTTTTAAACAAAAATTTTAGCAGTATTACAGAACAGGGCTCAGCAAACTTTTCCTATAAAGGCCAGACGCAGTAGTAAGTATTACTGGCTTTGCAGGCCAGTTTCTTTCGCAACTACTCTGCTGCTATGGCATGAAAACAGCCATAAATAACTCAAGAAAAGTTTATTTATAGACTCCGAAATTTTAGTTTCATATAAAGTTCACATATCATTAAATATTACATTAAATATTTAATTTTTTCCAGCCATTTGAAAATGAAAAACACTTAGCTTATGGGCCACACAAAAACAGGTAGCAGGCCAGATTTGGTTCACAGGCTGTAATACGCTGACCTCTTTTTATAAAAGGTAGAGGGGAGGCACAGAATAAAGACAAGAAGAGAAAAAGGAAAAAGATGTAAAAAATATCTACAAAGAAGAAACAGTGGAACTCAGTGACTAATTGGGCATGAGTGGTAAGAAGTCATGGATAAAATGCTTGCGTCCATGATGGAGTAGCAGAGTCTACCCTCTCACCTAAAACAATTTAAGATTTAGACAAGCACACATATACACATATATATAAAAATATAAAATTTCAGATATTAAACATTAGGCAGCATCAGATATTCCTGACAGAGAGGAAACCTGTGATTATCCTAGCTTATGTCTAGAGAGAATCTCCAGACCACAGAACATGGAGAAAGAAACCAAGAGGAGCCTAGCATCTCTGTGAATTGGGGAGGTAGAGGTGGGAGTCTAGAAAGACCAAGAGAACTACAGTTCACAAGACAGAGTGCTGAAGAGGAGAGAAAGCTCCTCAAGTTTCCAGCAGAGTACTAATTAGCACAAGTGTATGGGATACTGCCCAAAGCTGGGGAAAGAACCACACAAAAGGAGCACAGAAAACACTCACTGGAGCATATACACAACCAGGGATAGTTTGTGTTCCTATTACCCAGAGTGGAAAACCTTCTTTCAAGGTGCATTAGGGAGAGTATGAAGAGGGGTCCTACCTCAGTAGTAGGGAAATATTAGTCTTAGACTCAAAGTTGCTCTAATGTCACCTAATTAAACCTTAAAGCAACTTTCAAAAGTATCAAACTGTTTTAAAGTGACTGAACTATATCCTAGAATAAAGTTCAAGAATAGTTATAAGAATATAATCAAACATCCAGCATCCAACGAGGTAAAAATCCAATCCAAAATCAACAGGCATACAAAGAAGAGGGAAAATATAATGAAGAAAAAAATCAAAACTGACCTAGAAATGACATACATGATAAAATTAATAGAAAAGGCCATTAAAACAGTTATTATATCTATATTCCTGAAGAATGAGGAAGGATTCAGAATGTTAAGTAGACACATGGAGTACATGGGTTTTTAAAAAACCAAATCAAATTTCTACTAGAAGAGATTAGCAACACACACAAAGATACAGAAAAAGATACTTGAATCTGATGACACAGCAATAGACACTAACAAAATGAAACAAGGAGGTAAAAAAAAGATTGAAAAACAGAGCACCAGTAAACTGTGGAAAATATTAAATAATCTTACTTGGAGTTAACAAATGGGAGGAGGCAGAAAAGGCAAAAAAATTGAGAAAATAATGCCCCAAATTTTCTAAACTTGATAAAAATTATAAACTCACAGATCCGTGTGTCCAAGCACAAGAAACATGGAGAAAACTACACCAAAGTGCATCATAATCTAATTGTTTAAAACTTACAATAAAGAACAAAACTATTCTAAGACTACTTGGAGATAAAAGACATCACTACTTCTAAGACCGAAAAGAGTAGATAAGAATATCCATATATTGCTAAGGGATAAATAAAAGATAACTGTAATCTTTGTTATCAAGCTCTCCTAATAAATCAAACATAATGCATATGGTTTGCAATGCAAACTGGTCATTTCTATCTTAGAGACAAGCAAAGTAAGGAAGAACAATAGCTAACATTTAATGATACAGATGCTTTAGATTCATTGTCTCATTAAATCCTTCAACAACCAAATGAGGTTGACACTATTATTAAACCCATTTTACAGATGAGGAAACTGTGGTATAGAGAAGTTGAGTAACTAGTCCATGGAGTCATAATTAATAATAAGCAGCAGCATCAGGATTCAAATGCGCAGGCAATCTGACCCCCAAGTCCATGTGCCCAACTATTACATTCTTCTTCCTCCAAACAGAGAAACATTCAAGTCCATCGCACTAAACAATGTGGAGGCAGAATAGCAAATAATCCAGGCTTCTGAACAATTCTAAATGAAAAACTTTTTTTTATTTTTATTTTAAATACATGTATTTTATTATTCTTCATTACATTATTTCCCTCCCCCACCCCTCCGTGGTGAGACAGAATTGATTTACAGAAAACAATACAGAAAACACCAAAGCTCCTGGTAGAGGGAGAGATTTCAAGTGGGGAGAGAGAAGCTCTCTCCGTTCCTCCCCTGGTCTTTCCCCGTCTCCTCCTCTAGGCCTCTAGCCTCAGGGTATATATAGGTGTATGGGTTCCTTGGCCAGGAAACGAATGACTACAGTCCCTTCCACCAGGGGCAAGGTGAATGAGTGTATCAGTGAATGGACACAGTCCATCCATGGAATTCAGGCCTAGGAAATTCACAAGAAACTGACCTAGACATAGAAAATGGGGGTTCCACATTTAGTCCCAAGTGTAAAGTGAAGGAGACACCAAGGCACAAGTGTCTCCTCAATTCTAAATGAAAATTATAGGCATTTAAAGAGAGGAATGATAATATCTAAGGAAATAAGAAGATAGAACTCAGTAAGTAGTAAGACACAGCTGATAAAATATCTTCTTCACTTTGTCATGCCAAATATATCCCTGCCAATTTGATTATGAAGCTGACCTTGCAAAATTATGACAATATTCCAATAGATGTTAATGGAGAAATGAAGGACCAGACCAAAAGGAAGGCTATCACTAAGGGAGCTCTAATCACTATTCAATTGTATATGAAGTTGTTTCAATTTTAAACATTTGGTTTAAACATGCCACACAGAACCTATTACTGAAAATATCAATCTAATCTTCATACTGGTAAGAACACAAACAATAATAAAATTTCTCCAAAATGTTCTCATCAATCTCTAATGACAGACTCATGCCAGGGACATGGGCAACTGCCCCAAAGGTATGATTTCAGAATATAATAATATTCATTTTGTAATAACAACTTTGAAAATGCAGCAACTAAAAGAGCTTTTACCTTTGGTGTCTCAAATACTTGTTCCAGATGTATAATGTGTTCATGTTTTACACTTTTTAGGATGTTCACCTCCCGTTCAAGTAACTTAACAGCAGAGCTTCCAGCCTTAAATCAGTGAAGAAAGACAGATTTCACATATGAAAGTCACTCCTACATTCCTCAATATATGTCAGTTACTTCATATTTTTCCTACATTTTTGAAGTTTCTTTTTCAAATAATATCATGCCATTTATTCCCATGATCTGAATAAATTAATTATGACCTTTCTCTCCTTTGTCCAACTTAAGTTACATATAATTTGGCCTTGAGCCACATCTGCGTTTATGACTTAGCTATAACATGGTATCTGTCCTCTTATAAACTTATTCCAACCTTTAATACGCTTTTTGATATTTCCTTTCAAATTATGTTGATTCCTTGTGTTGGCATAATAAAAACAAAGTATATATCCAGAGACATCAACTAGAGAAGATGAAAACAAAATATTTTCTCTTTGTTGTTGTCTTATTTTGATTTGATCTGATACATAGAGATCAGGAGTATAAAATATATATATGTGTGTGTGAGTGTGTATACATGTATATGGATATATATATATACGAGATTCTATACTCCTGTACTCAGCCACACATCATGTTACTTCCTGGTCCTCTTAGTTAAGTGAAGGAGGGACAGAGAGACAGAGAGAGAGATAAGAAGAGAGAGAGGTCTTGCCTTCAGACCAACCTAACCCCAGCTTTATCTCCTAATATCAAACACTTACCATACAGACGGCCTAAGATAAAGTAAGTAACACTCAAGGGAGCACAAGGACTTCATATAGGGTATAGGTAACTATCTACAATGCCACCTAAGAATTCTAGAAGGGCTTTCTCTACCCTCACAATTACCACAAATCATTACCCCTATTGATAGTAAAATTGTCATCATATGAAGACAAGTGTTTTCCTCATTTATGGGTCTTATTTTCACATAAAAAATATTACTAAAAGGAATAAAAAAGGTTCTATTCCTCCACATATCCCCCCACCCAGTTTGAGAAAGTATATAATGGTTCTTAAAGAGATGGAAAGGGGGCTTGATGCCTATAGCTCAGCAGCTAGGGTGCCAGCCACATACACCAGGGCTGGTGGGTTTGAACCCAGCCCAGACCTGCCAAACAACAATGACAACTACCACCACAACAAAAACTAGCCAGGCATTGTGGCAGGCACCTGTAGTCCCAGCTACTTGGGAGGCTGAGGCAAGAAAATCGCTTAAGCCCAAGAGTTTGAGGTTGCTGTGAGCTGTGACACCAATGCACTCCACTGAAGGCGACATAGTGAAACTCTGTCTCAAAAAAAAAAAGAAGTGGAAAGGTACTGATCTTACGGCAAACTTTACCTGGTTCATATTTTACCTACACTCACTCCAGCTTCCAATTACATGTGCTCTTTTAACCTTTAGCATATCAGGAGTGGACAGGATACTGCCCACCCTCTATGCCCCTCCCATGTAGGATGAAAGTCACATTTAAAGGTTAACCTAGAGCAGCAGTTTTCAACCTGTGGGTCACGACTCACAGGAACTATATTAAAGGCCTGCGGCATTAGGAAGGTTGAGAACCACTGACCTAGAGAGTCAAGAGAAATAGTGACTGTAGGAGTGAATTCTTATCTAGACTAGATATGGAAAGTTACTACAATTTCTCCCAATATCCATCTCAATTCTATTTCTCCCCCTTCCCCAAATGGCTTGACCTGTATAGAGTGCAATAACACACAGTTCAATTCATATACTAACTATATACTTTTATTTTACTATCTTGGTGTCCTATAAATTCTCACTAACAATATGCATATGAATGCATATGAAAGATTATTCATTCCTAAAGTTGCAAGCAGGTATCCTGCTTACATAACCCTATAACCAAATCCCTAACCCTATCTATTACTAAAAGAGTAAAGAAAATAACATGCTAGGTAGCACTTGGGATGCTACCTAAAATTGTAAACAATTCTAAGGATTTCTAGAATGGTTCTTAGTTTCTTTATTAAGATTAGTTATCTCCCTACACTTCAGGGAGAAATTATATGTAATTTGTTATAGTTTGTTTCAAAGAATATATAAAAACCTACTATTTCAGTTATAAATATTTATTATCAAAAATCCAAGAGAAAAATACCATAATGTTGTTTTATTTTTTCTCAGACACAGAAATTTTAAAAGTTGATGAACTAATCAGGTGTAAAGTCTTGAGATTTTAGACTCTACCTCCAAGAGAAGCCCAGTCGTTCTCCACTCCTAGAGGAAGAGGAATACAATGGATACTATGCATATGTAAAAGTAAACAATATAGTAGTAGATAGCAGAAAAAGTGGTCCAAACTGAAATGGAAGTAGGATGAATAAACCGAGAATTAGCTAACAATGAGGAAATGAAAGGAGATAGGAGAAAAGAATGTCAGAACAACATCAGGAGAGAGTAACAGGACTTACTTCTAGCGAAGACATCTATCCCATGGCCCTAGACCTGCACATACTGAGAATTAGCCTTTACCTTCAGCTCACTCTGGTAAAATTCACCTACATTTGTTTATAATGATGATGTTTATACTTCCATATGCTTTTTCCACACAGCATTTGCCTACCTGAGTTTAAGAAGTAGTCCCTTCCCAGGAGGCTAGAGAAATGCACACACTTCCTGAGGGCATCAGCAGAGGGACTGGCTCTCAGGATTAGAGGCAGCTTGTGTTTAGTGTGAAAGGCTGTACCACCCACACCCACCTGGGCTGGTGTTGTACCCTCAGTACAATGCTACTAAGAAGCCTTACCTTTTCTTTTTTCTTTTTCTTTTTTTTTAGCCTTACCTTTTCTTTGTTCACTTTTTTAATTGCCCACTTAATTTTGGTTTCCCTGTCTGTAACTTCAAATACTAGTCCAAAGCTCCCTTGTCCCAATATTCTTCCAAAGGTATAAAATTCCTAGAGAAAAAATAAGAGTTCTTTATCTCCCTCTGCCATTTATCAGGTATTAGAAATGAACATATAACAGTGACAGATATTCACCCAAGGGAAGAGAGGTTCTGCTTAAGGGTAAAACCAAGTAGAAGACACTACATATTTGCTTGATAAACATATCTTCTTTAACTAAAAATAAGTTTTGCTAAATTTTATTAATTGTCTTTTGGAGGGGCTCGGTGCCTGTGGCTCAATGGGCTAAGGCGCCAGCCACGTACACATGAGCTGGCGGGTTCAAATCCAGCCCGGGCCAGCCAAACAACAATGACGGCTGCAACCAAAAAATGGCTGGGCGTTGTGGTGGGTGCCTGTAGTCCCAGCTGCTTGGGAGGCGGAGGCAAGAGACTCGCTTGAGCCTAGGAATTGGAGGTTGCTGTGAGGGTGACAGCTTGAGGCTCTGTCTCAAAAAAAAAAAAAAATTGTCCTTTGGAGGAAAACCATAAAAATCCTAATGATAAAATGTGAAAATCTCAAAAGTATGAAAATGAATCTCTTTAAAACTATAATATTAATGAAATATCTTCATAAGAAAAGGGAGAAATGGAATATTAACACATATATGCACATGTGTGTATATGTCTATGAATATAAAAAATATATTCATTCCAAAAATTCTAAAACTCTGACAGCTGTACTACAAAATCAACACATAGTAAACATTAAGCAATTATTTCCTGTTTTACAAGTAATATTTTATTATTTCCATTAAATATCTCTTTCTAGGACTTCCAGAACTATGTTGAATAGAATTGGTGACAGTGGGCACCCAGTTCAACTTTTCCCCACTCAGTACAATGTTAACTGTGGGTTTATCATATATGGCTTTAATAATTTTGAGATATGTTCCTTCTATGCCTCATAAAAGGGTGCTAAATTTTGCTTCATGCTTTGGGTGCATCTATTGAGTTAATAACATGGTCTTTGTTTTTAACTTCTCTTTACGTTTGTTGATTTATGTATGTTGAACCATCCTTATATTCATGAGATGAATCCCACTTTGTCATGGTCAATTATTTTTTTGATGTGCAATTGAACTTGGTTTACTACTATTTTATTGAGGAGTTCTGCATCCATGTTCATAAGGGATATTAGTCTGTATTCTTCTTTTTGTGTTTGGTATCAAGGTGACTGGCCTCATAGAATGATTGGGGAGAATTTCCTGCTTCTGTATGTTATGGAATAATTTCTGCAGTATGGGTACCAGCTCTTCTTTGTAGATCTGATAAAGTTCACCTGTGAGCCCATCTGGTCCATGGCTTTTTTTGTTGTTGTTGGAAGATTTTGAAGTCCTAGGCAGAGCAATCAGGCAAGAGAAAGAAATAAAGGATACACATATTGGGAAAAAGGACATTAAACTATTACTTTTGCTGATGATATATGATCTTACATCTAGAAAATCCCACAGATCCCACCAAGAGACACCTGGAATTGATAAATAAATTCAGCAAAATATTAGGTCACAAAATCAATGTACAACAAATTAGTAGCATTCCTATATATCAGTAATAGTCAAGCTGAGAGTCAAATCAGATACTCAATACCATTCACAACAGCTACAAAGAAAATAAAACACCTAGGAATATACTTAATACTTTTATACCTAGGTGGTAAAAAAATCTCTACAAAGAGAACTAAAAAACACTAAGGAAAGACATTTCAGATGACACATACATGTGCAAAATCATAATCTCATGGATTAGTATAATCAATATTGTTAAAACATCCATAATACCCAAAGTGATTTACAGATTCAATGAAATCCCCATCAAAATGCCAACATCATACATCACAGATGTAGAAAAAATAATCCTACACTTCATTTGGAATAAGAAAAGAACCCAAATAGCCAAAGCAATCTTAAGCACAAAGAACAAATCTGGGGGCATCACATTGCCAGTCTTCAAACTGTATCACAAGGCCATAGTAACCAAAACAACATGGTACTGGCACAAAAATAGAGACACAGACCAACGGAACAGAACAGAAAACTCAGATATAAAACCAGCCACAAACAGCCAACTGATCTTTGACAAAACAGACAACAATATACACTGGGGAAAAGAAGCCCTACTCAATAAATGGTGCTGGGAAAATTGGATAGCCAAATGCAGAAGAATGAAACAGGACCCCTATCTCTTACTACTCACAAAAATTAATTCAAGATGGATAAAAGACTTAAATGTAAGGCATGAAACTATAATAATTCTAGAATAAAATGTAAAAAACTCTTCTAGACAATGGCCTAGACAAAGAATTTATGAAGAAGACTCCAATGGCAATCACAGCAACAACAAAATAAGTAAGACTTGACTAAACTAAAAATGTTCTGCACAGCTAAAGAAATATCAACAGAGAAAATATACAGCCTACAGAATGGGAGAAAATATTCACAACCTATATATCTAATAAAAGGCTAATAACAATGTACAAAGAACTCAAGCAAATCAGCAAGAACAAACCAAACAACCTCATTAAAAAGTAGGTAAAAGACATAAACAGAAGCTTTTCAAAAGAAGATAAATGACAGATAAACATATGAAAAAATGCTCAACATCACTCATCATCAGGATAATGCAAATTAAAACCATAGTAGTGGAGGGCGGAGCGGGTGGACCAGAAAGAGTGTGCAGCTGAGCTCACCTAGTTCAACTGTGGAAAAAAAAAGAACCCACCCATACCTGGCGTGGGAGCCTTACCTGGAGTCGGTAGCTCAGCAAGCACAATGAGGTGGTGGTGCACAGGAGACAGCATGTGATCATGCTGTGGAATGCCAGCCCCCATGTGGAGGTCCAAGGATGGAAGGAAGACTTTCTGCCATTTTTTGTCTTGGGGGAAGTTGCACATTGAGTGGAAAACTTGAAAGTGGACAGACTCAAACAGTATACAGCAGCCAGATTTGAATACCAGTTGGAATAGATTTGCCATCAGTTTGGTGGCTGTTGTGTTCTGGGAAGGTCCTGGCTGCCAAAGGCCACCACTGTGGGAAGGTTGGAGGAAGGTTGTGAGAAGGTCCTAAGGGTGGTCCTCTCAGCCAGGGCTTAAAGCATGGCTGCCTTTGTTCTGCCTGCAGGGATTAGAACTCCACTCTTGGGACAGGCTGAGTGGCTCCTGCACCCCCTGGGAACTATTGTGAGGGGGGACTGTGAGACCTGACTCTGAGGATTCTGGACAGCTTTAAGATCCCAGCTGGGTGGGGTCTGAATGCTGCAGAAACAATCGGGCAATCACCAAAGGTAACTAAGGTAGAAACCAGAAACATGCCTGGGAACTAGGTACAGTACCACTTGATGTCCCAGAAATATATTGCAACATAATATATATTCCTATTAAAGTGGGTCCCTTCCACTATATATATAGATAGAATTTTTTTTGTCTTTCTTCGTTTCTCTGTTGCTGATGTTGCTGCTATTTTTAGCTATTTGAGCTCTTTTGGGTGTGTTTGGCTGTGTTTTATTTTTGCTCATTTGTTTGGTTGGTCCTATTTTTAACTTCCATTTTCAGTTTCATCAAAAGCAAGGGCGCCTGTGTTTTGGTTACAGTATTTTAGCCTCACTTATTCTATTTCACTCTTCTACTTTTCTCATATTTCCCACATAAATTGCTTACGCAACAGCTAAGATAGCCCCTCTTTTTTGTTGGTCTTTCTTCTTAATTTCCTTTTTCCTCTACCTCCTCTCTCCTTTATTTGACACAACTGTATTTTTAATTTTCTTTATCTATTCTTATTTCATTATTTTTTTTCTTTCTTTTTTTTACTGAGTACTGGTGTGGCATGGCTGTGGGTCCAATGGGAAAGTCACTGTAGTAGTCTGACTCAAAGAGGCCAAGAGATCATGGTCGAAGGATTCCTTCTACCTTTGGTCCTGGGAAGACAGTACTGGCAAGTACACACTGCAGAATTCTTTTATTTCTTTTTCATTTTTATTTATTTTTTCCTTTTTTTTTTTGTTTTTGTTCTTTTCTTTCTCTTCCTATTTTTGGCAGAAGAAGAATCTGGCCTTATAAGGCTGGTAAGGAACTCTTGAGTTCAAGGAACTCATGCAGCCTGGCCCCCTGAAATTCCTGAGTTACAGATGTGGCCTTAGCACCATGTTGATCAATACCATTTCTGCTATCACTCTTATTCTCCCTTCCTGTCCTCCTCTCTCCTGTTATTCAACTCTTTTCTTTCATGCCCCTTCCTTTTTTTCTTTTTCTTTCTTTTTCCTTCTTTCTTTCTTCTCTTCTTGTTTCTCCCTGCTCACTCTTTACCCTTCTCTACCTTTTGGCCTTATACCAAAAGACTACTTCAACACCTAAGCTCTAAGACAAGGTAATTTGAAATAAAGGAGAAAGTGAAAAGGAAAAAGGAGGACATGGAGGTGAACAAGAAGCAAGAACACATGAGGAGGAACAAACAGAAAAATTCAGGCAACAGGAAAAACCAAAGGACCATGAGGCACCTACTACAGAAGACTCCACCTATAAAAAATTAATGGATTTGAGAGAAAGGGAATTTAAAATATGGATAATAAAGACAATAAAGGGAATGGATGAGAAAATGAAAAGACATAACCAAAAGGTAAATGACAGATATGTAGAATATAGAAAGGATATAGTGGAGCTTAAGCAAATTAAGGAGTAAATCAGCAAATGTAAAGATGGAGTAGAAAGTATCAAAAAGAGATTAGACTATGGAGAATAAAGAACCTTAGAGCTAGAGGATAAAGTTTTCAAGTTAGTTAAAAGCCAGGTAGTTAAAAAGGCAGAAAAGAAGAGAGAGAAGGCAGAACAGTCATGTAGGGAACTACAAGACTTCATGAAGCATTCAAACATAAAAATAATAGGGATCCATGAACAAGAAGAAGATTACCTCAAAGGAATGGAAGTCCTACAGGAGACTATCATAAATGAAAACTTCCCAAGTTTACTAAAGATCCCAACACACTCCTTTAAGATGGATAGTGAATCCCAGGTCATCTCAACCCAAACAGCTTCTCCATGACACATTATAATGAACTTGTCCAAAGTCAAGATGAAAGAGAAAATTCTGCAAGCAGCCAGGAGTCTGCTGCAGACTCCAACAGACCTACAGGGGCAGAGCCATTACAATGACAGCAGACTTTTCAACTGAAAATTTTCCAAGCCAGAAGAGAATGGTCATCCACATTCAACATTCTTAAACAAAACAATTTTCAGCCCAGGATTTTGTATCCTGCTAAACTAAGCTTCAAAATTGATAGAGAAATCACATCTTTTGTGGATATACAAGCACGTTTCGTAAACTGATTGAAGCCATGTATGACAAACCCACATCTAATATTATACTGAATGGAGTACAAATGAAAGCTTTTTCACTCAGAACTAGAACCAGACAAGATTGTCCTTTATCACCACTACTATTCAACATAGTGCTGGAAGTTTTAGCCAATGCAATCAGGCAAGAGAAGGAAATAAAGGGCATCTTAATGGGGGCAGAGAAGGTCAAGCTCTTGCTCTTTGCAGGTAATATGATCTTATACTTAGAGAACACCAAAAACTCAACCACAAGACTCCTGGAAGTGATCAAAAATATAGTAATGTCTCAGGATATAAAAATCAATGTTCACTAATCAGTAGCCTTTGTATATGCCAATAACAGCCAAGATGAGAAGCTTAATCAAGGACACAATTCTCTTCACAGTAGCTTCAAAAAAATGAAATATCTAGGAATATACCTAACAAAAGAAGTGAAGAACCTCTACAAAGAAAATTACAAAACTCTAAGAAAACAAACTGTTGAAGATATTAAAAAATGGAAGAACATATTATGCTCATGGCTTGGAAGAATCAACATTATTAAAATGTCTGTACTTCCCAAAGCAATCCACAGATTCAATGCAATCTCCATTAAAATACCAACATTATACTTTCAAGATTTGGAAAAAATAATTCTTCATTCTGCATGAAACCAGAAAAAATCCCATATAACCAAAGCCAGGAGCATCATCTTACCAGACTTTAGGCTATATGACAAGGCCATAGTGATCAAAACAGCATGGTATTGGCACAAAAATAGAGACATTTGGAACCAAATGTTTTCTATTTTGAAGCAAATACAAAACATCTCATGGTTAGTTTCATCTCATGGTTTTCCACCTGATCTTTGATAAACCAAACCAGCCACCTGATCTTTGATAAACCAAACCAGAACATACACTAATGAAAAGAATCACTATTCAATAAATGATGCTGGGAAAACTGGATAACCACATGTAAAAGACTGAAACTAGATACACACCTTTCACCATTTACAAAAATTGACTCAAGATGGATAAAAGATTTAAATCTAAGGCATGAAACAATAAAAATCCTCAAAAAAAGTGTGGGGAAAACACTTGAAGGTATTGGCCTGGGGAAAGATTTTATGAAGAAGACTTCTGTGGCAACTGCAACAACAACAAAAATAAACAAATGGGACTTAATTAAACTGAATAGCTTTGGTACAGCTAAAAGAGACAACAACCAAAGCAAATAGACAAACTTCAGAATGGGAAAAGATATTTGCATGTTTTGAATTAGACAAAAGCTTGATAAGTAGGCGCTACAGAGAACTCAAATTTAATCAACAAAAAAAGAGCCAAAAATCCCTTACATCACCAGGCAAGAGAGATGAATAGAACCTTCTCTGAAGAAGGTAGATGAATGGCTAACAAACATGAAAAAATGCTTATCATTCCTAATCATCAGAGAAATACAAATCAAAACTACCCCGAGATGTCACCTAACTCCAGTGAGAACAGCCCACATCACAAAGTCTCAAAGCTAGATGCTGGCATGGATGCAGAGAGAAGGAAACACTTTTACACTGCTGGTGGGACTGCAAACTAATACAACCTTTCTGGAAGGAAGTATGGAGAATCCCCAAAGAACTCAAATTAGACCTCCCATTTGATCCTGCAATCCCATTACTAGGCATCTACCTAGAAGAAAAAAATCGTTTTATCATAAGGATATTTGCACTAGACTATTCATCAGCTCAATTTGCAATTGCTAAAATATGGAAACAGTCTAAATACCCACCAACCCAGGAATGGAGTAACAAGCTGTGGTGTATGTATACCATGGAATACTATTCAGCCATTAAAAGAGATGGAGACTTTACATCTTTTGTATTAACCGGGGAGGAGGTGAAATGCATTCTTCTTAGTAAAGCATCACAAGAATGCAGAAGCAAGAATCCACTGTACTCAATTCTAATATGAAGGCAGTAGATAACCTAATACAAGGTGGGGGTTGGGGGATAAGGGAGTGGGGAGAGCGGAGGAGGAAGGAAGATGGGGTCATGGTATATGACAAACCTCTTGGGGGCAGGACACAATTTTAAGAGGGAATTTACCTAACAAGTGCTATCAGTGTAACCTAATTCTTTGTATCCTCAATGAATCCCAAACAATAAAAAAAAAAAAAAAAAAACCATAGGGAGGTATCATCTTACCTCAGTTAGAATGACTTTTATTAAAAAGGCCAAAAACAGATGCTGGCATGTATGCAGAGAGAATGGGACACTTGTATAACGTTGGTGAGACTGCAAAATTAGTCTAATCTCCAGGGAAAACAGTATGGATATTCCTCAAAAAACTAAAAATACACCTACCATTTGATCCAGCAATCCCACTGCTGAGTATTTACCCAACAGAATAGAAGTTATTTTATCAAAAAGGTAACTGTACTCAAATGTTTATTGCAGGACACTTCATAATTGCAGAGATATGAAATCAATCCAAGTTCCCATCAATTCATGAGTAGATCAACAAAATGTGGTTTATGTATATCATGGATACTACTCAGCCATGAAAAAACATGAATTAATGCCTTTTGCAACAATTTGGATGCAACTGAAGACCATTATTCTACACAAAGTATTTAAAGAATGGAAAAACAAGCACCACATGTACTCATCATTAAATTGGAACTAAGGGAAGTGCAAACTGTGCACAGGGGAAGTAAAACTCAGTGGACTCAAGCAGGGGATTGAGGGAGAAAGAAAAGAGCAAAAACTCTCTACTGGGTACAGTGAACACTATCTGTGTGACAAGCACTTTTATAACCCTGACTCAAGCATTATAAAAGCAATCCATGTAAACAAAAACATCTTTACCCACATAATATCTTGAAATTTAAAAAATATTTTTAAAAGAACTAAAATCAACAGTCTTATTCCTTCAGCTTTAGAAAAGCAATATAAAACAGAAATTTTAATATAAATCAATACTGAGAAGAAAATAAACACCTCCCCTAATAGCACCATCCAGATCAAGAATCCTCCCATTTACCATTTAACTTCAGCTTACAAAGAGAAAGTGCAGTGGTTTTACCAACACTGGCATTCTGGTTCGCACTGTCAAATAACAAATAAGTAATTCACTTACACATGCATTTCTTATAAATTTGGTTGGAGATCCAAATCAGATCCAAATCAGTTCCAGGGCACTAACAAGAGTTTCTGGACCTATCATGCATACAGACTAGCATATGGGAGAACAGCTGAGCTAGTGCCATTAAGTGATACCTATTTTGGGTCAGCTAGCCAAAGCCTTCCCTAGAGATGTCTATCCCTCTCTGAGACTACTTTCACACTCACCAGGCAATAGGTAAATTAGCTGCTTGGCTTCATATTTTCTAATGTTTGCATTCCTTCCTTACTTTTGTGTTAATAAGAGAAGATGGGAAGAGAAAAAGACTGTGAGGTGGCCGCGGCTGTGGCCGGAGAGCAACAAGAATGAAGCAGCAGTGGAAGAGAAAATACTGCAAGCTTGCTGGCTGCTGGTGAAGATGATGCTTTATTTCTGTGCAGGTGTCTGTGATCTGTAATAGAAAAGATGGCTAGCTGTGGTGAAATTGATCACTCAATAAACATGCTTCCTACCAACAGGAAAGCAAATGAATCCTGTTCTACACCTTCTCTAACTGTCCCTGAATGTGCCATTTGTCTGCAAATATGTGTCCACCCAGTCAGTCTGCCCTGTAAGCATGTTTTCTACTATCTGTGTGTAAAAGGAGCTTCCTAGCTTGGAAAGCGGTGTGCCCTTTGTCGACAAGAAATTCCAGAGTATTTTCTTGACAAGCCCACCTTGCTGTCACCAGAAGAATTCAAAGCAGCAAGTAGAGGAAATGGTGAATATGCATGGTATTAGGAAGGAAGAAATGGGTGGTGGCAGTATGATGAACGCACTAGTAGAGAGCTGGAAGATGCCTTTTCCAAAGGTAAAAAGAACACTGAAATGTTAATTGCTGGGTTTCTATATGTTGCTGATCTTGAAAATATGGTTCAGTATAGGAGAAATGAACATGGACGTCGCAGGAAGATTAAGCGAGATAGACATACCAAAGAAGGGAGTAGCTGGACTTAGGCTAGACTGTGATGCTAATGCTGTAAACCTAGCGAGAGAGAGCTCTGCTGATAGAGCGGACAGAGCGGAGCTCCTGTTCAGGCTCTAGTGTCCTCTGTAAGGCCTCTGATGTCAGTGATGGGCAGTTAACAAGCCCTGTAACACCATCCCCTGATGCGAGCACTTCTCTGGAAGACTCTTTTGCTCATTTACAACTCAGCAGAGACTACATAACTGAAAGGAGTCACAGAGGAGAAGGAGAAGATCACGAATCACCATCTTCAGGAAGGGCACCAGCACCAGACACCTCCTTTGAAGAGACTGAGTCAGATGCCAGCAGTGATGGTGAGGATGTAACTGCAGTAGTTGCACAGCACTCCTTGACCCAGCGGAGACTTCTGATTCCCAATGCAAACCAGACAGTGCCTGATGCATCATCAGATCGATCAGTAGCTGGGGGCAGAACGGTAAGTGTGAATGTCAGATCTAGAAGGCCTGAAGGACAGTGCACAGTAACTGAAGTTTAATCTTCAGCTCCATGGCTGAAGGTTGAAAGGGGTATCTGTAAATTTCTGCCCACATAACATTATACTCATCCCTAGTAGTGCATTTAGGGAATTGGGGTGGGAAGGGATATGGGAATGATAGACCTATAATTAAGATGTCTAACATGGCTCTGTTGAGAGAAATTTATTTAATGTAAGGAACCACCCATGTGTTAGTAGTTGAGAGCCACTGAGTAATAATCCAGTTTTCTTGAGGTCTGTTTACTTCATAGTTTTCTGTTAATTTCTTCACTTCTTTTGGCCATTGTGTGTGTATTATCTGTGCATTAATGGTCCTCATCTGACTCTTGGATTGTGTCTTATTTTTCTGCATGGACTGCTATAAAACCATTACTAAAATTTGGCACTTATGAGATGTTTGGTATCATTATGAGCAGGAAGCTTAATTAATGTGAGAATTTAAAATAGATGAGTAATAACTATTTTATAGTAAAGTTATTGAAATGGGGGAAATGTAAAGAAAAAAGCTAATAACATGTTTCAGAATCTTTGTAACACTCTTCATGACGTTCCCAAAGGCTTTGCTGTCTAGTTCTTATAGTTTGAGGTTTCTTTTGATCCACATTTTTCTTTTTGATTACAAAGTTTATAATTTAATAAATACTAGAATTTAACAAAACAAAACAAAAAAAAGAGTGAGACCTAGTCTCTAAAGAATAGCCGGGCAGTGTGGTGGGTTCCTGTAGTCCCAGATATTTGGGAGGCTGAGGCAAGAGATTGCTTAAGCCCAGGAGTTTGAGGTTGTTGTGAGCTATGATGCCACGGCACTCTACTGAGGGCAACGAAATGAGACTCTGCCTCAAGAAACAAACTAAAAAAAAAATGATATTAGTTTAGTGTTAAGCCAAAAGACCCTCAATATAACATAAATCACAGGAAAAGGAAACAGAAATCAGAAATTCTCTGGTAAAGATGTGCTTTGCCTAAAACTTTTAGTCATAAATCAAGACAAAAAACTAAAGTCTTAAAATATACAAAAGACTATGAAATACAAAGTAATTTCACTAGACTAAAATTAAAATTTAATCATTTTTTTCAAATTTGTTTCTAAAATCATAAATGGGGTTTTATAATCCCAAGTTGAAACATCTACTCTTCATAGCTTCAGAATTTGACAAGTAATTCTAGAACATGCTTTCCAAACCCAGTCTTTTTTGCTTTTTTAGATTTGTGAAATCTAGTATCTTAACTACTCCATTCTAAATATACAACTTTGCTTTTTTTACGTGAAAGAAAGTTCATTTTGAATAATGATATACATAGCATTCATCCCACTTAATTTTCAGCACATTGGGGTTTCTCACTGTCACAGTAATGTCTGCCACAGTACAGCTTCTCACTCTTTCAGAAACAAATCATGTCACCCAGGAGTGCATGGCAGATGCTGCAGACAAAACAAGCTGGGCGCCAGAGTCTATCATAGCTAGCCCTTTCAACACACATGGCTGGATCGATCTCCTTCCTTTATGCTCATTTTGCAGGAATAGCAGGAATACTGAGTTATTTCGTGCCTGGCCGATTTGTCCTTCATGGTCCCCACTGCTGCTGAGGTGCTTTTGTCTCTGCCACAGATGTACATTTGATTTGGGCCTTGAGCATCTCACAGGGAAATTTGACATTGCCTACTCCTAGAACCTCATTCTTATATTTCTTCACAAATTGCTCCATTTCTTCACTTCTTTGGGAAACAACTCATGGCACTTTGAAGGGTCCTGGTCACAAGCAGGGAGCTGCTTCTTCTGGTACTGCTACCGTTCTGAGCCTGCCAGTGGCTGCTTTTCTTTGGGCAACATATGTATATACTGCCTGGCCAGTGCCTGATTCTGGACCAGAGGAGCCCATTCATAGGTAACTGTGTCAATGGAGACATCCTTCTTGGAAGCAGCTGGATTGGTTGATATCATAACATTGCATTTATACATGGGAATTCCGTCAGATTTTAGTTTCATAATCAAGGTGGTATACTTGGCGTCTTCCCCACTTTTCAATCTTCTTCACTGCTCCAGAGGATATCAAGTTCTTGGCTGCACTTGCAGTTAACAACATATTTTTCTCCAGAAATGCAGTTCAAATCCTTCACATTTTCCTTTGCATTTTAAACAGGGGGCTCCAAATCCTTGCTCATGACCTAAGCCCATCTTAATTTTGGTTTCCAGGCCCATGTTTGTGGGGTGTCTTTCCTCCTTCTGCCCGGGATCTCATGCCCAGGTTCCACTGGCCTCCAGTTCCACTGTGGAAACTGAAGGGGGAACCTGCAGGGCTGCTGCAGTCATTCACCTGACACTGTGACACTTCCCTGTAAATGTACAATTTTAGGTAACTATCCTACACCTGTTGATAAGAGAGTTTTCTGAAAACAATCTATCAAAACGTACAGAATGGTTTCTATCCAAGAATCAGCAGCAAGGGAAGAAATGTTAAATACATATCAAGAAATGATTTATTTTAAACATAACAGAAACAGTGCTGTTCTCTGTCATAAAAGAGAACATGTAAAAGTAAAATTACTTTTGCAGACTTTAGTAATATTTTATCCCTGTACAGGTCTCAATTCTACTTAAAGATATTTTATGCAAAGTAGCCAGCAAGAGTTACTGAGTAAAAATACCAGGTAACATTGCCCTAACAGTGCTATTCTAAAGAGGAAAAGGTAACTCGAGGAAAAGAACTACTATGGTAACTTCCCTCAGTTACTTATTTTAAACAATAATAGCTAGTGAAAATATTTTTAAAACTAACTTTGGGTATGATGTAGCATACTGCCCACTAAACATAAAAGGAAGTCAAAACATTGTTTCCTTTTATCAGAAATTTGCCACCTTTACTTTTAAAATTACAACTGATTAACTTATAGTTGTTTTTTTTTTTTTTTTTTTTTTTTTTACTGTTTGAGATTCATTGAGGTTACAGTGACTGCAGTTGTTGGGCAAAGTCCCTCTTGTAATTGTGCCCCACCCCCAAGAGGTGTGCCATACACTGTGAACACCCATCCCACTTCTCTCCTCCCATCTCCCTGCTCCCTCATTTCCCTACCCCAACCCCCTTGTTTTAGCTCATCTACTGCCTTCATATTAGAATAGAGTACATTGGATTCTTGCTTCTCCATTCTTGTGATACTTTACTAAGACAAATGAGTTCCACCTCCATCCAGGTTAATACAAAAGATGTAATGTCTCTCTCTTTTTTAATGGCTGAATAATATTCCATGGTATACATATAGCACAATTTGTTAATCCATTCCTGGGTTGGTGGACATTTAAGCTGTTTCCACATTTTGGCAATTGTAAATTGAACTGCAATAAACAGTCTAGTGCAAACATCCTTATGATAAAAGGATGTTTTTCTTCTGGGTAGTTACCTAGTAATGGGATTGCAGGATCAAATGGAAGGTCTAATTTGAGCTCTTTGAGGATTCTTCATACCTCCTTCCAAAAAGGTTGTATTAGTTTGGAGTCCCACCAGCAGCGTAAAAGTATTCCCTTCTCTCCACACCATACTGGCTTCTGCAGCTTTGAGACTTTGTGATGTGGGTTAGGTAATATCTTAAGGGTGGTTTTGATTTCACATTTCTCTGATTATCAGGGACAATGAGGATTTTTTCAAATGTTAGCCATTCTTCTGTCTTTGTCCGAGAAAGTTCTGTTTATATCTCTTGCTCAGAATTCCATCTACCTCTGGGCAAAATGACGATCTAATCCAGTATTTAAATATCTGAAATTCTGCATTTCAATGTAGTAAGAGTTCTTTTTCAAGTGATCTTCCCAACCGAGAACATTAACACCAAATTAAGTCACATTGTTTGACGATAATGAAGTAAGAGAGGAAAATAGATATCTGAAGACAAGTATTTGCTCTGCTCTGAAAGTAAGCAAGCTTTCAACATGTGAGCAACACAGAATTCCATTTCTCTGAAGCTCCCTCAAATCCAGAATGCTTCCATTTAATAAGTCAATATCTTATTCCTAAAAATTAAAGTTTGGTCACTAGGAAGGACTGAACAAAAATTATCCCCTTTCCCAGCAATGACCAGGACAATTTTAATCAGCCCTTCTTCTCCCCACAAAAACAGAGAAGTAGTTGGGGCTGAAGACTTTAAATATGAAATGTCAGTTCTTAAACAATGCTATTTGTTCAAGGTTGTAAGTCTTTATATTTCCTTCTCCAATACTTCTCCTATTTATAAGTTCATACATACACATATGCACACACTCTCTCAAGGAAACCACTTTTTTATGTTTGTTAATAAATTATGAGAATTATGAACTGGGTGTACACAGGGCTTCATAGATACTTTGTAAGCATCTTAATCACTTGGGTCCTTTTCTACAGAAGCCTAAAATCAAGTTGCACAATCAAGGATCATTACTTTCCCACACGCTGTTCACAAGCTGTATGTTAAGGAAGGACAGAGAAAAAGCCCTCATAACTGACCTGACGTTTAGGTGGGAAGGCAGAGAGATAGCCTCAGTCTATCTGATGTGCCTGGGAAGACAGCCTAATGTGCTGTCCACAGGACCAAACTTCAATACCAAATCAGGATCAGGGAAAGTATTCAAACTAAGTGAACTGTCTAACTTAGCTACACAAATCTGTGGGTCTCTCTTGCTGCTGGCTGCCAACTGGCAAGAGTACTGAACAGCTCTTGGGAATACCTGCTTTTCCATCTTCTAGGGACACACCTTGACTGCTGAATGGCAATTTAAAACTCTGTCATTACTATTATTACTATTTGGAAACTCTGGTGAGTATTTCGAACAATCTGGCCCCAGAAATTCCTCTTGTTGTTTTTTGTTTTTTTTTTTTCTTAAACCATAAACACATAGATCATGTATACATTAATGCATTTATGGGGTACAATGTCCTGATTTGGTGGTCGTAGACACTAATGTAGGAGATACCCAGGCCATACGCCACAGCACGAGGTTCGCGAAGTCCTGTTCCTCCTCAGGCATAGACAGCTTCTCCAGGGAACCACGGTCTAGCACTAGCGCAGCCCGGGGTGGTGATGGCCAGCCTGGCACTCCGCGGCCATTGTGGTTTGTGATGGCGATTCCTGCCAACAGCCTGTGGCTTGCAGAGCAGGATGCAGAGGGGCGCTAGGACCGAGGCAGAGCCAGCGCAGCAGCACCACTGCCAGATCATGTGCCAGGTGCCCAAGGAAGCAGGATCCAGGAGGGGAGCGTCAGGTGCAGGGTGTAGGTGGAGCAGCATGTGCAGCCCCATCATGCTTTTCTGGTGCTCAGGCACCCTCACCTCCCTCTTGTCTACACCCAGTTCCTGAAGACTTCCTATCTGCCCCCAGGCCCCCACGCCAGAACCCCTTTTCGCTGCCAGCACCTCACCTCACCCCCTTGCTGCCATCTTCCTCCTCCCTTGGTAGGCCTGCTATGTGCATTGTTTAAACTTCCAAGTATCCCAGGGTTTTACAGCTAGCTTACTTTCAACTGTAATTGCTATTTCATTCCTTTATGGTCAGAGAATACACTCTGTATAATTCCAAGCTCTCAGATTAATCCACTCTTGTTTTACAGCTCTGCTAATTTTTACATTGCTGAAAATTCCACTGCACTTGTACAGAATATATGCATCCTGTAGTTGGTGGGAGTAATGCTCTGTTTTTATTAATTAGCTTAGTTGGTAATGTTGTTCGAGTCTACTATGCCCTTACTGATTCCTGTCTACTTATTCTATGAATTACTAAGAGAGGAGTGTTGAAGTTTCCAAAATTGTGAATTGGCCTATTTCTCTTTTAAGTCCTATAAATTTTTACTTCATGTATTTTGAAAGCTTGTAATTATGTGCATCTACTTTTAGGATTGGTATACCTTGATTAAAATTGGCTCTTTTGAAATGCAAATCAAAACTACTTTGAGATATCACCTAACTCCAGTAAGATTAGCCCACATGGATGTGGAGAAAAGGGAACACTTCTACACAGCTGGTGGGAATGCACACTAATACGTTCCTTTTGGAAGGATGTTTGGAGAATACTTAGAGATCTAAAAATTGACCTGCCATTCGATCCTATAATTCCTTTACTAGGTATATACCCAGAAGGCCAAAAATCACATTATAACCATTAGTATTTCATATTTTCTGACTTCTTTCATGCAAATTATGCCTACGTGTACTTAAGAAAAAAAATGTTGAATCACAGAAAACAGGATATACATATACACACAGATGGAGGAGGGGTGTCCATATGCTGCCATGAAATACAGTGAGTACAGACATCCATGGCTGGGGGCCTTCCAGTCAGCCATGTACGTCATGACGAATGTATATACACACGTCATTATTCTGGAACAAGTTCCAAGGGTGATTTTAACAAGTTATTGTCACCAGAAGGTTATTTTTTATCCTTTTAATTGTAAAAGTAAAGCATGCTCATTAGTAAAAATTAAAATAATTCAGAATTGTTTAACAGAGAAACAGAATGCCTCTTTGATTTCTCAATCTGTAATAATTACTGTTGCATATTCTTCAAGGTCTTTCTCAAACTTATATATTGAAACATATTTTTTCTTTCCTTCAAAACAGTATCATATTGTAGATTTAGTCCTAAAGCATCTTTGAATTTATTTGCAGATATGAGATTGTTTTAAATTTATTCATTAATTTCAAGATCTGTAATTTTATAGGGAGAAAATTCTAAAAATCTTCTTGGTATTTTTCTCTGCCAAAAGTGCTCCAGAGAATGGGTATTTGATGGGTATGTGACGGAAGCTGCTCCAGAGTGAAGATCCTCTCCGTTTGCTCTGCTGGACATGGTCCTGCCCAACCTTTGTGTCATCCTCTTCCCCAACCTTGGCCAGCTAATTTGCCCTCTGAGGGTAGGAGTTTTCATTATTTGTTCTGGCCCCTTGGATTTAAAAATAAAATTAATTTCCTGTTAAAAAAAAAAGTACTACATTCTGAATTATACCAGTTCAAAAATGGGTTATTTCTATTTTTATTCATTTTACTTACTGCCATTTCATAAATATTTGTTAATTGCCTTTAATAAAACAGACACTCAGGTAACTCAGTATAAAATTAAATAATTTTTAATTTGCAGTGTAAATATTTAAGTTGCACCCAAACTAAACATATAAATACATGACATTTTAAAATAAAAATAAGTTCAAAGAGTCTTATGACAGGACAAGGAAGACAAACAGAAAATCATGCTGCCTACACCACTGTCATCCTATGATTGACAATTCTGACTGAGAAAGAGTACTTGGGTGTGAATTTATACTTTTTGAAGTAAGTGTGCACTCTCCATGTTGTTCTGACAATACTTTAGTTGTATTCAGTGACTCTGGTTATAGATTCAAGAAAAACTCCAGAAAGCAAGAAACAAAGTAATTGAATTAATTAGGACAACAGAGGAAAGAGGCTTCCTGAAGTAAAAGTATTCTGGACTATTCTTAAGATGAAAAGACCCCCCCAAAGACCTTGGACTTCAGAGACTCAACAGTGTCCCATGCTTGGAGCAAGGGCTTCTTAGTTTCAATGAAACCAAATGATAGATATTGGAGTTATCATTAAGGAAATGGGAGCTGGTGGGTTCTCTGGTTTTGCATAATCTTTTCTAACTTGCCCACTTCTCTGAGCCATTTGAATCCTTCCTCAGTAATCTGTCAAGACAATTCCAGCATATCCACTGTACTAGCTGTAGGCCATTGATGTGCTCAAGCTTTAAGGAGACATTGCAGCAAGGTAAGAGGACTGGCTCCAGGTGACTGTGACAGGAGGTTAAATCCCGAGTCATTAGAGAATATCCCCATTCAATTATCTGTAGCCTCATCATGTTCCATTCCCAGGCATGTTCTCCTGGCTCTGCAGGTACCTACTAGTCAGGCCCCATAGCTCTTGGGTAAATAATCCCTTTGCCCACACAACCAGGGGAGCAGTTGCTCAATCAGGCTATGCCAAAACTTGACCTTAGTTAAGTAGGGGATGTGCTCCAAAACCTCAAACCCCAGACTGTCTTGAATCTCCTGGGATGGCTGACTCAAGAAAGTGACTTCTATTTCCTGAAGACTATGCAAAGGCCTGACCTGAGTAGTAGTAGCCTTGTAAAAGGGGCGTGACCTCCCCAGAAGTAGACGCTGAGATAAGAATTTGAGTAAAATATGGGGAAAGGGGCAAGGGAGGGGACGGGAGGGGGGGAGGATGGCGGAGGGTGGGTAATTGGTGGGACCACACCTACGGTGCATCTTAGAAGGGTACAGGTGAAACTTACTAAATGCAGAATATAAATGTCTTAACACAATAACTAAGAAAATGCCATGAAGGCTATGTTAACCAATTTGATGAAAATATTTCAG
>CAUYRH010012680.1:0-29614 GCA_963574655.1 Perodicticus potto | reverse complement strand
CTGTAGTCCCAGCTACTTGGGAGGCAGAGGCAAGAGACTCGCTTGAGCCCAGGAATTGGAGGTTGCTGTGAGCTGTGATGCCACAGCACTCTATCCAGGGTGACAGCTTGAGGCTCTGTCTCAAAAAAAAAAAAAAAAAGTTTTCTGTAGCTCCTAGGACCATGAATTCAAAGCCTACAGAAAGTACATAGGTTTACATTTGGGAAGCCAGTGCTCATTCATCTTCCTCTATTTAAAAATAAAACTGATGGATATGCTTATTGTTTATGCATTTGTTTGTATGTTTGGTTTTCTTTATGTGTCTTGCTCCTCAGTTGCAAAGAGTATAATTAATCGTATTTCTTGGTTCATGATACCCTATGCTCATTGGTTCAACCATGACCCTATTTTGTTTATTTTATTTATTTTAGCGATATAATGAACATCTATTAATTTACTGCCCAAGCTATAACTAAAAATATTTCCAGTGAGTTACATTTTATGAAACGTTTTAGACAAAGGCATCATACTCTTGCTACATTTAGTCTTCGAGTATTTGTTCTTTCCATTGATAATTTGTCGTATTATTACATGTATTTCGTTCATTGTTACTGCTGTATAGTATTTCATCATAGGAATATACTATAATTATCCATTCTCCTGTATGAATGAGTGATAATGAAAATGTTCCTGATTAAAATTTGTGTGAAGCAGCAAATGTGTTGCTTTGAGAGAAATTTATAGCTTTAAATGTTTGCCTTAGGAAGAATGGCTGGAAAGTAATGCGCTAACTCCAATGTACATTTAAAAAAGGAACAAAAGAATAAGCTCCAGAAAAAGAAGAAGGAAAGAGAAAAGATCAGAAATAGCATATATAACAAACAGTAGAGGATGGGCAAAGTCAACAGTGGATTCTTTGAAAATAGTAACAAAAGGCTGGGCATGGTAGCTCATGCTTATAATCCTAGCACTCTGGGAGACAAGGCGGGTGGATCATCTGAGCTCAGTAGTTCAAGACCAGCCTGAGCAAGAGGCAGACCCATCTCTACTAAAAATAGAAAAATTAGCCAGAGTGCTGGCAGCATCTGTAGTCCTAATTACTCAGAAGGCTGAGGCCAGAGGATCATCGGAACCCAGGAGTTTGAGGTTGCTGTGATCTCTGATGACACCACAGCGACTGAGTCTCTGTTAAAAAAAAAAAAAAATAGTAACAAAATACACAGTTGTCTTGAGATTAATCAAAAGAGGAAGACACAGGCTCGGTGCCTGTAGCTCAGCAGCTAGGGCACCAACCACATACACCAGAGCTGGCAAGTTCAAATCCAGCCGGAGCCTGACAAACAACAATGACAGCTATGACAAAAAAAAATAGCTGGGCATTGGGGCAGGTGCTTGTAGTCCCAGCTAGTTGGAAGGCTGAGGCAAGAGAATCACTTAAGCCAGGAGTTGGAGGTTGCTGTGAGCTGTGATGCCAGGGCACTCTACACAGGGTGACATAGTGAGACTCTGTCTCAAAACATAAAAAAAGAGAAAGAGGGCGGCACCTGTGGCTCAAAGGAGTAGGGCGTTGGCCCCATATGCTGAAGGTGGCGGGTTCAAACTCAGCCCCAGCCAAAAACTGCAAAAAAAAAAAAAGACATGTAATAAAATTTAATGTATGCAATAAAATAGTTTTAAAAAAGAGAAAGGGAAAGACACAAATAATATTATGAATGACAAAGAGACACTTAATTGTAGATTCAGCAGAGATTAAAAAGATAAGAGAATATTATCAACATTCTTATACCAATAGATTTGAAAATAGGCAAAAATGGCAAATTCATAGAAAAATATTAGCAAAGTAGAAAAATTAGAAAGTCTGAACAGAAGTTGTTGCCTCCTTAGCATATGTCAGTTTCATAAAAAGTCTGAATAGGCTTATGGCCATAAAGAGAAAGCAGCATTTAAACTTCTTCCAGGAACGATAACAAACCACAAGCACCAGGTCGTCAGGTGAGTTTTGCCCAACTGTCAAAGAACAGCTTACTTCAATTTTAAACAGACTCCCTGCAAGACAGAGGTGTGAATAATTTTAATTCTCAAATCAGACTTGGCCTTTAACATACATTAGTAATAGTTGTAGATTACAAATCAGTGAAAAAACAGAAGGACCCCAAGGCAAGGTCACCTACTGGTTAGGAGTAGAGCTTTTGGATCAAGGACAAACTCACCTCAAAATCTCAGTTGTGTCTTACATTTCCTTTTCTGTACAGTTATGGTAATACCTGACTTTAGGGGCTTTATAAGGATTAAAATGCATAATGATTGGCCCGCAAACGATTAACATCATGTCCATTATCATCAGCATCATCGTTATTATTATGATAGCACCCAAAGCCCACTCAGTGGAAAAATAGCTGTTCTGGGGTTTCTTCCTAGTTTTTTGCCTATTTTCATAAAAACTTTTATCTTGACTTTTATTTAATCTCACATTTTTACCAAATCTTGACTATAGCAGATATCAAATATGTTTAAAAGACCAATTACATATCAAAGTATTAGCAGTTTGTGGAGCACTTTTCTTTATGCTTTTATTTAATGAGTGTTTGTTATAAAAATAAGCTTTAATATATATATACTACTATTCTACCTTTAGATTTTTTTTTTAAGTGCATAAAACAAAGACTGACCATGGTCACCTCTCAGTGGTGAGATTAGGAGTGTTTTAAAAACTACACGGTAAACATGGTGTTTCCCTGTAGTTTTTAAAAGTTTTATAATCACGTGTTATTGTTCAAAAACATGTTGTTAACGTTTAGCGTTCAGAATGGGTATGTTTAGATCTATAAATTCCAGATATCTTTTTTCACCAATGGTGAACATTTATGTTGTTATCCTTGGGAAGTGACCACAAATTGTTTTTCTAACACCAGCAAGGTCTAAAAGTGTCACTGCTATACATTCTTGCCAACAATAAGATTTTTTAGGCTGGGTCCAGTGGCTCATGCTTGTAATCCTGGGAGACCAAAGCAGAGGATCATTTTAGGTCAGGAGTTCAAGGCTATCCTGAGCCATAGCGAGACCCCATCTCTACTAAAAATAGAAAGATTAGCCAGGTGTTGTGGTGGGTGCCTGTAGTCCCAGCTACTTGGGAGGCTGAGGCAGGAGAATAGCTTAAACCCAGGAGTCTGAGGTTGCTGTAAGCTAGGCTAGGCACTCTAACCTGGGCAACAGAATTAAAATCTGTCTAAAAACAAAAAAGGATTTTTTTTTTAGCTTTTAATAATATGAGAGATAGACTTGGCGCCCATAGCACAGTGATTACTACAGCACCAGCCACATGCACTGATGCAGGTTCGAGCCCAGCCTGGGCCAGCTAAACAACAATGACAACTGCAACAAGAAAATAGCCAAGCGTTGTGGTGGGCACCTGTAGTCCCAGCTACTTGGGAGGCTGAGGCAGGAGAAACGCTTGAGCCCAAGAGTTAGAGGTTGCTGTGAGCTGTGACACCACAGCACTCTACCAAGGGTGACATAGTGAGACTCTGTCTCAAAAAATAAAAAAAAAATAAAAAAGGTAAAAATGGTGGGGGGTCTGAAGGTGCATTTCTTCCATTATTAGTGACAGTGAATTTTCTGAAAAGAACAGCATACTGGTTTTCTAGACAGATGACACCTTGCTCAAGTTACACTGCAGCAGTCACCCCTGCAATGATCTGGGGTCTCTATCCGTGCACTCCCTCCCTGCTCTTTCTAGGTTTCAGTTCCCGCCTCTGCCTGTGTCATAACCCTGTTGTTTCTCTCTTACCCCAGTTCCATGTCTGTGACAAGCTTGGAGGCTGAGTTGCAAGCTAAGATTCAAGAGACCCATCCTGAGTTGCGACGCGTGTACTTCAATAAGGGGCTGTAAAAGAGGAAGGGAACCCTCCACCGCTAGTCCTGCCAACAGCAAGTCTGGTGTTGCCGTGTGGGTGAGGAAAATCCCATTCAACCTGGGTTGTCCCAGCTACAAGTACCTTTTAAAGATCCACATCAGCCTTTTAGAATAAAGCTGCTACTTACAACACAGCACCTGGTGTGGGCCAGGTGCCCAGCACCTGTTGGTTCCCCTACATTTGGATAAATCATGATTTATGGAAATGCCCTTCCTGTAGCTTTTATAGTAATTATTTTTCAAAGACAATGTCTCAGCCCTCACCCAGGGTTTTAAAAAAGCACTGCTAGGCATAGAATAGGTGCTCAGTATATGCTCCGTCAATGTTTATTGATTATCAATCAGTGAAAGGAAATCTGTTTAAAATGCTGAATTTCCATCTCATTATCATCTTAAATCAAGGAGATCTGAACAGTGATTTGGGAAAATATAAAAGCTCTGAGGCTAACCTGTAGAATCTTATCCTTACATATTAAGGGCAGTTTGCTTCCAGTTTGGGCACAAGGTGACGAAGCCTTAGGATTTATGGAGTAAAAGCTCCTTTATTGTATCTTCCAAAAGCCACAACCAGGAACCAGGGCAATAAGCCCTCACTGCTGTCCAATCATGTACATTCAAATTGTGGATGGATATCCTTAGTTGGTTTTTAAATTTATTACTTTACATTCTTACAAAGATGTTCACACCTTGCAGTTATTGACTTCTATTGTTATTTACATCAAATAATCAAATAACTGAAATGTATAAATGTCAAGTTTTAGAAGTATATTTAATACCAGTGCTGTCTGACTGGGTTGAATCTGTTGCGTGAGAGTTTCTTAAGAAGTGAGCCTGCGTGGTTCTAGCTATCTCAGTGTCCGTTCTTGTCACCCTTACAAATCTCTTTCACTTTCAGAAAGACACAGATAATACGTGTATAAATCAGTCACAGTGAATTTTACTTGAATATTGTATATTACATTCCACCCTGGTTGAAAATAATGAAACCACGTACCACTGTTTACATCATGTATAGTAATTTCACAGATCGTATATTTAATATAACAGAGATTATGTTTCAAGTCTGTAGATGTTGAACGTCTGTACCTGCGGGTTCCGCATTCATGAATTCAGCCAACTGCAGGTTGAAAATATTTTTTAAAAACAATAAAAAGTAATACAACAATGGAAAATAATACAAATTTGAAAACCAATATAGTATAACAGTCATTTACATAGCACTTCAATTGTTTTAGGTATGAGAAGTGCTTTAGAGATGGTTTAAAGTACACTAGAGGATGTGCTGAGGTTATATGCAAAGACCATGCCATTTATATCAGAAACTTGAGTGAACTTGGGTAATTGGTGTCCTGGGGGTGGGAAAGTCCGAGAGCCAATCCCCTGCAGATGCCGAGGAGCCACTGTACAAGCAGTTGTTTCATTGAGTGTAGATTGTTGTAATTCAGAGATTTGTAAGTGAAAAAAAAAAAATAAACCCTTTAGTTTTGACAGATTTTCTTTTTCCTGACAATGTGACCAGACTGAATTTCCTCATAAAGAAAAAATGGTGTGCCTTGTGTCTTTATTCCTCTTTTCTCTAAAAGGATTAATGGATCTGAAGCTTTGGGACACCGAGAGCCTTCCTTAGGGGGCTGCCAGAATCTTCTCATTTTGATTTTCTGTCTTAAAGTCATCAAAGCAAAATGGCTTCCCCTTGACATTCTGGTCTTGAACAAGTTCTGTTGCCCTCAATGCTTTCTTTGAAAAGGTGGTGAAAGCCTGATCAGGGCAGATCTGCACAAGGTGCTTCAAGGCACTTTTTGTAAGAAGCTAAAGTACTTGAGACCCACCCACCTCACCCCAGCTCATCTCGGAGTTCTCACCCCTGCTTAATCTTTAGCTCCGTTTCAGAATGTTAACCGTCGGGACCAAGTTACTGACCAGTAGGGAGACTGATGAGCCAACCGAAATTTTACACATACCAGGAAGATGTGACCAAAGCATAGTTGCAAAATGAAATAGTTATGATAATTAAGTAGGAGATGTGTCTTTTTAAACATTGTTTTTTGAAGCTTCAGACTCTTAATGCTTTTATATAGAAATACTGACTGTATAGTTTAATCATGGTTTATAAAAAAGAAAAAGAACAAATGAACCAAGATTAGCAATCCTTGCTGATCTTTTAGAAATACCTTTTCTGGAGGAAAAAAAAAAAATCCATGTGAAGTGCAATAAGCTTGTAAAACTAAGTAACTATTAATATTTCTATTGACGTGGTATAAAGAATTATGATGTAAGTATTTACTGACTGGCAGTTTTATTTCAGTATTAGCACAGTGTCTTGCCAGTGTTGGGTTCAATGTATTATTTCATTTCAACTGGATGAAATGTCAAATAAACTCAGAGTGAAAACAAATTCTCTCTTTTATTTGTACATAAAGGATAGAGCGGTTTGTGTGCTACAGTTGACGGCTCCTTTCATTGAAACTTCGTATCTGCAGTACCATCAGTGGCTCCTAACGAAAAGGTGTGTTTGTATTGTGCCTCTCACAGGAAATATATTTCTATTTTGGGCTACCCATCTTTTACCTTCTTAAACCCCGAGCCCTGCAACAACGTAATTCCAAAAACATTAATTTGAGCGTGGGGGAGGAATGAGTTTCTGCTTTAGATGCTCATGACTAACACCACTGCCTGTGATGCTGAGATTAATTTTCTTTTACGTTATTTGCCTGATTCTAATACGGAACTGGCATTTGCCATAATTAACAGAGAAAGTCTAAATTAACCTGAAATTGGGGAGGGCCATAGTAACAGACTTAAAAAAGAACCAACCTGATCATATTTCGGCGTCTGTTTTGCTACTGTAACTCTGTCGTCACTGAAATTATTTAAATATATTCAAGAGTGTGGATCAAGGAATCAGAGCCAGTTCTAACCTTTATTGTATTCATTTATAAAATATATGCCTTTGGGTCAATGACATTCTCTGTGACCTTCAATTTTGTTTTGTTTATTTTGATTGTTTGGAGAAATAATTGACTCTACTTCATAGAGTTGTTGTAAAGGTTAAAAGAAATATGACAGTTATAAGCTATGTTGCCTGGCGTATAGTAAAAACTGGGTGTGCATTCAAAAGGCTAGTATATTATTGTTAACAGTAATATTTTAGAACCCTGGCAACTTCACCAAAGAAAACCCACAATTTGTTTAAAAATATCAGGTTAAAACAATTTGTTTTGTCCATCGCCATATCTTTAGCACCTGGAACAATTGGCACCAGCCAAGGGTCCATGTTATGGTTATTGGGTTTAACCTGGGCTCTATCCAGGAATCTGTAAAGTATCCTCACGTTTTACCCAATGTAGAAAAGACTCTATTTTGTGTCACAGAGAAATGTTCACCAGGATGTGGGAAGAGCAGAAAAATATGAGATTTTCTAGGAGCAAATTTGAGAAGGAACATTGTTAGCCCTGGGAATCTAGAGGGGAAATGGCCCTGAGCAACCAAGTTATAACCCAGTTCCAGAGCCATCCTTTTCCTCACTGCCTCCATGTTTCTGGAGCAGAAGAGAGCCAAGGGTGATACACACAGGGGATTATTTAATCATCAATTATCATCCCATAATATCCCCATTTCTAAAGAGAAGAAATTTGAGGCTCAGAGACACTGATGCCCAGTGTCGCACAGAACCACAAACTTAGTCCATACCTTCTCAACTCCACAGTGTTTTCCCCCTTTTCCTTGCTGCCTTTCCATAACGGGAATAATTATGGCTACATTTTGCAGTCTTTGAATTGCTGTTTTCATACATACCCTGTTGCATTTCCCCTAAAAGTTCCTCTGCACATCACCTCCCTTTAAAAATTAGTTAAATAGTCTTGAAGAACTGAAATCATTTGCCACCAACTTTACTTGGGACATTCAAAATACCATGAAAGGACACACTTCACAGGCCTCAGCATGCCAGTGAAAGAACATCAAAACTTGCGGTCCTTGGGTTTTTTTACACAAAATCCCAGGCTGGGTGGAGATTCCCCAGCTGCACTAGCATCCCGCTAAATCCATCCTCTGCACTGCTCAGTTGCTCAGAGGCCTATTATCAACCTGCGACAAATTTAAAATGAAGGGGCATGTGATCCAGGGCACTTAGGCGAAGAACCTCCGTGACCAACGTAGAAGGCAGGATTCCTTGCCAGTGGGTGACTGTGCTAAGATACTTCCTTAAGATTCCCCTTCTGGAAGGAATTAGCTCTTCATTTGACAGCTAGTGTTTTGACCTCTATTTGGAAGAAAGTGGATTTTTAAAAGGAAAACAATAACAACTTATATGTGTCAAATTCAAAGACACCTAAATAGCAAAAAGACCCTTCTTAGTCAATTAGGAAAAAAAAAGTCCAGCCCTATCCCAGACTTTCTGAATCAGATTTTGGAGATGGACCTCCTGCCTGTTGTTTAGCCTGCTCATTTGTGAGAACTCCCCTGAGGATTCTGACACACAGCCAAGTCTGATAACCAGCTTCCAGAGAAGAAATGGAAGTTCCGAGGGGTTGGAGAACGCCTTTCAAGTAAGATAGCTAGTCAGGGCTGGAAATGAGATTACTTCTTTCCCCCCCAGGGTAGAGTGTTCTGGTGTCACAGCTCACAGCAACCTCAAACTTCTGGGCTTAAGCCATCCTCTTGCCTCAGCCACCTGAGTAACTGGGACTATAAGTTCCCCTCTACGACCCCACTAGTTTTTTCTATTTTTAGTAGAGACCGGGGTTTCACTTTAAAAAAAAAAAAAAAAAAACCATGAAAGAGTCTATGTACCTTCTTTCTCACACACACAAAGACAAATGTATATATTATAGAACATACAGAATTCAAATGAACCTGACCCAGCCAAGGTCAAAGGTAGGTCATCAAGGTCATTTCCAGGTAGGGCCTCATATTGGAGTTACTAGGAGCAATGGTTCTCAATGTGTGGTTAGTAGAAACTTGGAAATGCCCATTGTGAGGCTCATCTCACTGTGACTGAATCAGAAACTAGAGATAGGGGCCAACTTTTAACAAGCACCCTGACAGATTCCAATGAATATTCCAACTTGAGAATTACTAGTTAGGAAGATGGATGCTGGAGTTTAACCTCCCAAGCTTGAACTCAATTCTTCAAATTGAGGTAGACTAACCTCTCTAAATCTGTTTCCTCTCTGTAAAAAGTAGATATATCACTTCCCTTACTGAGTTATTTTCAGGATTCTGTGAGTAAACAGCCAGCACTTAGCCTAGTACCTGGAATAGTGCACATCCAGTACATTTTAGCAAAACTTAAGATGTGCGATCCCAGGAGCCAAAAGTTTGACATTTTGTTGGTGACACTACTGGAAAACAGGGACTCTTGTGACTGCTGGTGAATGCAAATTGCTATAGTTTCTCTCCAAAAGTTTGGTGGTATCTATCAAAAATTTTTAAAAGTACACACTCACTTTTCACTCCTAAAACCTAATCCCACAGATGTACACACTCATGTTCACAGAAACCATGGCTACTCCCATAGGAGCCATATAAATGGAACATGTTGGGTGGATGTGAAGGAAGGGGAGGTTGGAGTATGTCTTCAGAAGATGCTGAGAAAACTTCAGGCAGGGAAGAAAAAAAGTATCTACTAGTATTGGGTAAACCGAGACATAAAAATAAATTCTTCTCTTGGGAAATTTTAATTTTTGATTTGGATTTTTGCAAAATAGATATACAATAGTCAGTTGTCACAAATATAAACTAAATTGGGAAGAAAGGCTATCTGCAGATGGTAGGATTAGAAATAGTTTCTCTATTTTATTTTCTTCTTTATGCTTTTCTATTATTCCTGATTTTCTTCTTCTGAACTCAGGACATACTAGGTGCTATTTTTTTAAACTTATTTCCATTATAATCCCAATTTTATTATAATAAATACACCAGTATACATAAAAGACATTGAAAGAGTATATACCAAAACGGTGAACAGTTGATGTTTCTGGATTTACTAGTAATCTTTATTTTCTCTACAGTTTTCTGTTTCTCAGCATCTTTCCCCACCCCACCCCCCACCTCCACCACACACACACTTGTATTCGCTTTACAATCAGAAAACCATCAAGTTCGGGCCCTTGACTAAAGTCGTAGCCTTAGACAATGTCCACCACTCCAGGCCTCCCCCAGGACTAGACAAGGATATCAGCTCAGGTTTGAATGCCCTGGGGCCGATTCTCAGCTCCCCTGCTCCAAAGCCTTGGTATACTTCGTCAAACGTGGACCATCCCTTAAATTCCAGCTCCCGGGTGGAAGTGATGCCCAAACCAGGCTCTTCTGAGCCCCAGACCAGGAGAGAGCCGCAGCGCTGAGAAGCGACGCCAGGGCGCAGCATTGCCTGCAAGATCGCGCGGCCGGGGCCGGGCGCTCCCCGGAGCTGCCAGCAGGTGTCCCAGGGCAGCGCGAACGGACATCTCCGCACTTCCCAAGTCAGAAAGGAGGCAGAGGAAACTACGACAAAGACAGGCCCTCTCAGCTGCAGCAAGCTGGAAAGATGCCCGGGTTTGGCGTCTGGCAGGCAGGAATGCCATTCCGAGAGCATTTATTTGGAGTACATTGTACCCTAACCTGGCTGGTAGTAGGAGGGAGGGGGAATACAGAACAAGGTGGCTCAAGACCAGTCCTTCCTGTCACCACCATCAGTGCTGTGACACACGTCAATTACACCAGGCGCTGCAGGAATAAAGAAGATGAGCCCCAAACCTTGCTGGGGGGCCGGGAGCAGCGAATGCATGGAAGGGCTTTAGGAGAGGAGCCTCAGCTGCCCCGGAAGGATGAGTAGCACTTCTTCACCGGGAGCAGAAAACAGGCAGGAAGAAAAACGAAGGCTTCTAGGCACGTGTGAAGACCTGGAGACCAGAGAAAGTGTCCGAGAGGAGTGTGCAGGAAGGTGCCACCAGGTTGGCAAGATGCCACCAGGATGCTAAATAATGAGGCCCCTGTAGTGCCCGTAAAAGGAGCATGGATTTCATGCTGAAAGCTGGGCTCACTCTGAAGGGTTTTGTGCAGGAAAAGGAGCAGTAGTCAAATCCTAGGTCTGCCACTTCCAATTTTTGTGATATGAGGAAAGCCAATTCCCCTGAGTCTCAGTTTTCTCAACAATAAAATAAGTGCAGTAAAACCTCCCTCACAGTCTTGCTGTGATGATGAAAAGGGGTAAACGGGGAGCCGCAGTCAATGTCTGATCCATGTGACTTGCTTCCCCTTGTCTTTTAATTTCTCTCCAAGTGGACGAGATGGACGAGCAGGGCACTCCCAGTGTGGCCGCAGTGCCAGCCTGACACAAATCAGTAGTCCAGGGGAGTCGTCCCAGCTGGTTCCAGGGGCAGGAAATCGTTTCCATCATGTTTGATTGCAATCAAGAACAAGTCCTGTCCTCTTATTCCCGTTTATAATAAAAATGTCTTCTATTCGGATAAAAATACTATCTCCAGGAAAGATAGTAGCATGAGAGGACCATTTTTTAAAGCACAAACTAAAAATAGGACAATGCCAACTCCGAACACAAAAAGACTCAACCCTCTGATACAAACCCTGAAAAATAATTTCCGCCAGAACACAGGAGGGGGGGGTGGGATTCCCGGAGCCTGTTTCCAGAGTGAGGAAGGACCAGGTGAAGAAGAAAGGGCTCTGTGCAGACAAAAGCAGGGCGGGCAAGAGCTAAGCAGTGTGTTTTCCTCCAAACTCCATCCCCTCGCAGGGTGCAGGTCAGGGTAAGTCACATCAACAAGTCCCGTGATGATGATCGGTGGGGGACAAGGATGCTGTAACCCACAGAAAGAAGCAGGAGACCCAGCTTTCCCCGAACCGTGGCTTGGTAGCCTAAAATCTGGGCTGTGTAAAATTAACAAAGGGATCTCAAGCTGTCAATTAGAGCCTCACAATACAAACGGAAGGGAGCACGCAGAGCTGCCTGAAGGAGTGTGCCCAGGACCTGGGAGTGCAGAATGGGATGGAGGTGGTTTTAGAGGAGGATGCCATGGAGGACAGTGATGGAAAGACACAATCCCAATAAACTGGGGGGCCTGATGCCCCCTGGGTTCACAGTAGCTGAGAATACTCCTTCTGGCAAACAATGTAACCTAAAAATTTGAACCCTCACATTAATTTGAAATAAAAAGTAAAAATAAAAATAAATTGGGGGAGGATTAAGAGGATATGCTTGTTTGGGTATAGAATAAGGTTTCTCCTCCTTGGCTTCATTACAGGAAAAAACCCAAGGAGCTAGCGGTTCAAAGTTCTTATTGCTCAGGCCCTGCCCAAACCAAGTGCATCTCAGAGGCTGAGAGTGGCCTGGGAATGGGTCCTCTGAGCTCCTCAGGCTATTCGGAGGTGTAGCCAGGATTGAGACTGCTGCTGTAGAGATCAAATAGTGCTTTGAAATATTTGAATGACTTTCTGGTGCTGGTGGTATTTTTGAATGCCCTACAGTGAAGTGAGGAGTTTTGGCACATATTATCTATTATCTATCTCGTTTAAATCAACTTGGTCACCAGTGAGCCCCAATTTACATTCATTAAGCAGTTATTTTACCCTGGATGCCGCCTCATTTAATCTCACAACAGCCCTGTGAAATAACTACTCTAGTTAGTCTCCACTTCACAGATGAAATTGTGGCACAGAACTGGCCCAAGATCAGCCAGCTAATGAGCCCCAAATCTGGATGGGGGGCTGGGAGCAGGGAATGAACTCAGAGGCAGAACTGAGCCCGGGCAACTGGGCAGCTGGCTCTAACCCCTCCTGGCCAATATACCAGTTGTCCGTCACACCTGCCCAGGTCTTCCCCTCAGCCTGTTGTCCATCAGAGGGAGGGACGGGGCTAACCTCTGATCCCTCAGCCAAGATACTATTTGGTCAAGACCCACCTGGGAGAAGCCACCTACAATGAGGCTGAATGCAAGTGACAGATATCCCCAAGACCAAAACTCATTTGCTACAGGAGAATGTGGCTCCGAAAAAAACCCAGTATGAATGGAGTTTGCAATGTGAAAGATGAAGTGTCTGGAGCCCTGCGGCGTGCTCTATTCTGGGCACGCACCTGCCTCCTCCATTCATTCCCGTCCACACTCCCATCCTGGCTCAGCCTGCCTCTCCTCTTCCTCCTCCAGCCCCCCTTCATGCCTCAACCTCTTTGACCTAAAAGTCTCTCTCTTTTTACTATAAAAGTAATACATTTTCATAGGAATAAATGAAGATAACATAGAAGTATATAAAGTAATAACTGCCCTCCTCTCCATTCATAATCCCAACCCCCCAGCAACACTATCTTCTGCTGTGTGTAGTTTGCCGTGTGTTCATCCAGACCTTATATGCTTATGCAAACATATATGCTCATCTGTAAATGTTTTTCTTTTGATGTTCCTGTAAAAATGAAATCCAATTTTATACATTATACTATAACCTTATTTTCCCCTTCAATGATATACCATGAACTTTTTCTTCCTCATTCCTTTTAAGAGGTTTATTAGAATTTCAAAATAGTCATTCCCATAATTTATCATTTCCCTATTGATGGACATTTCTGTTACTTCTACATTTTTGATACTATTTTAAAAATGCCATCATGAATAACCTCATGCATAGTTTTATAGTCTTGTGCTTGAGCTATTGTTTTTTGGTTTTTTTTTTTGAGACAGAGCCTCAAGCTGTCACCCTGGGTAGAGTGCCGTGGCATCACAGCTCACAGCAACCTCCAATTCCTGGGCTCAAGCGAGTTTCCTGCCTCCGCCTCCCAAGTAGCTGGGACTACAGGCGCCCACCACAACACCCGGTCATTTTTTGGTTGCAGCCATCATTGTTGTTTGGCAGGCCCGGGCTGGATTCGAACCCACCAGCTCAGGTGTACGTGGCTGGCGCCTTAGCCCGTTGAGCCACAGGCGCCGAGCCTGAGCTATTGTTTATGTAAAAAAAAAAAAAATTTCCTAGAAGTGAGATTAGCTAGGTCATTGGATATAAACATTTAAAATTCTGATGATAATGAGGATGAGGATGAGGATGCTAGCTGTTTTCAGCACTTATTTTGGTGTGCATGCATTATCAGACTAGTATATTCATTCTCTTATTTAGTCCTCTTAACAATCCTAAAAATAGATTCTATTATTGTTCTCATTTTCTGTCTTTTTTTTTTTTTAGGAGGGGGACAGAATCTCACTCTGTCACCTGGGCTAGAGTGCCATGGTGTCAGCCTAACTCACAGCAACCTCAAATTCCTGGGTTCAAGTGATCCTCCTTTCTCAGCCTCCCAAGTAGCTAATTTTTTCTATTTTTAGTAGAGGCAGGGTCTTGCTGTTGCTCAGGTTGGTCTCAGCTCCTGAGTTCAAGAGATCCTCCTGCCTTGGTCTTCCAGAGTGCTAGGATTAGAGGTGTGAGCCACCCATACCTGGCCTGTTTTCCTCATTTTCATGCAATAAAATGAGGTCTGGAGAGGTTGAATCCCTGCCCCTAAGTAACACAGCTAGTAAATGGATTGTCCTCCAAAATGGTGGTGCCAATTTTCACACTAGCAATTGGGCCCGTTTCCTCATGTTCTCCCCAACGCAGGTATAACTGTCTCTGTAAGAACTGAATATCTAATGGTAGCTCTTTCATAGTTTGCTTTCTCACCCCTGGAGGTTGACCATCTGGGGCCTCCACTGTCACTACCCTGTTTCAGACCATTGTCTCTCCCTCCATAGGCTCCTGCTCCCAGACCGCCCCTTTCTAATCCATCCTCCATACTGCCTCCCATGAAGCACTGTGACCTGGCTCATTGGTCTGATATCTGAGGCCCTCCATGACCACATGCCTGTCTCCCTATGAAAGTCAGTATCCTTTCTCTGGCCCTCCTGTCCACTTGTCTAAATTATAACCATGCACTTTCATATCTCTGAGCTTGTTCACATGCCATTGTCTCTTTCTGGCGAACTCCTACTCATCCTTCAAAGCCCAGTTATAATGGCTGCTTTTAAAGCCAGGATGAAACCAAGAAGGAAAACATTAAAATTTTAATAGTGATATTGAAATTGCTACAGATTTTTATTTGTTTTATACTTTTTTTTTTTTTTGAGACAGAGCCTCAAGCTGTCACCCTGGATAGAGTGCTGTGGCATCACAGCTCACAGCAACTTCCAATTCCTGGACTCAAGCGAGTCTCTTGCCTCTGTCTCCCAAGTAGCTGGGGCTACAGGTGCCCACCACAACGCCCGGCCATTTTTTGGTTGCAGCCGTCATTGTTGTTTGGCGGGCCCCAGGCTGGATTCGAACTTGCCAGCTCAGGTGTACATGGCTGGCACCTTAGCCTGTTGAGCCACAGGTGCCGAGCCTGTTTTATACTTTTTTATGCTTTCTAAATGTTTAGCAATGAGTAGCTATTACTTTAATAATTAGAAAAAATAAAGTAACTTTAATTCTTTAGCATCTTTCCACTGAAGCATCTTATGCTTTATGAAGTAGAGCCTTAAGGGCCCTGACCTAGATATGATAATTCTAAATTATTCTGTGAGAAGAATCTCGGCTTGCCTCTTGATTCATATTTGAGTGAAAGTAGGCATCTTTTTCCTCTGAGGAAATTTCCAGAATGCCTGACACATAGTTGACCCTGGTGGTTGCTGAGTGCATTAATTGATAAACTGAAAAGTCAGGCACACACACAATGTGACTGACTTCTAAAGCATATTCTCCTCTCGGGCATCCAAAAGGAGATTCCTTCCTCATCTCCACTCCTAAAGAAACTGTGGGCGAGCATGACCTGTAAGCAAATGCTTACCTGTAACCACTTCAGGAGCCTCTAGTCTTTAGTGGCTGTGATAGCAAATGCTACAGTGTTACACATCTGTTTCCGTGATGGACTCGTGCCTATCCCAATGCTGTAGGCCCAGTTTCAGAGCAGAGAGATGGAGGAGAGGGACCAACTCTGTTCTGCTCCATGCTAGGAAATTCTGACCTCTCTGCAGGAGGGCAGTCTTGCAAATTATACAGCAGCTAAGAAACACACCTGTTGCCCAAGGTGGACTTAAGTTGGGAGGTTTTAGAGAAGTATCTTTTCTTCTTGGAATGTGTTGATTTGGGTACCTATATATCAGTCATCTTTACTGCACAATGAACCACCACAAGGCTTTGCTGTTTCTCCTGGTTTGTGAGTTGGCTGGGTCATTCCACTGCTGGTCTCCCCTGGGTTCACTCAGGTACTTCACTGGCTGATTATTCTTTCTCTACCTCCCTAACCTCTGGGATTAAACAATCATTAGGTCTCTACCTGGAGGAAGAGGGTATTAAACATTCATTAAATAAACAAACAATAGAGTAGGACTGGTTAGTCTTCTACCTCCAATGGGTCTAGCTATTCTTATGCAAACAAGACTTACTAGTCTTTCTCTGGCTCTGGTAGGTCTGGACATTCATCAAACAAAGAAGAGAACCCTCCTTGCTCTTCTGGTTCTGCTAAAACAGTCTTTCCAGCAGATTACAGAAGATTTCCAGCAGATAATCCCACCCCCTTTTACAAGGCCTCTAGCAGATGACCTTATTCTCTGTCATAGCCTGTCCCACCATCGCCTGAGCTACATGGGCACCACATTCCAAGCTACTTTAAAAAAGGCCCCTCGTCCTAACTCAGTGCAATTGCCATTTCCCATTTTTGGTGGCAGCCCATCTGCTTGCAGATGCTCTTAATAAATCTCTGTTACTGACTCTACTTGGCCTGGTTCTCTGCAGCACCTTTCCACCTGTCAGCATCTAATAGAAAGATCTGACATGGCCTGGGCCATGTGCAGGGTAATTGGCTCCTCCACGTGGCCTCTCACCTTGCAAAAGTCTAGACTGGCTTTCTTGCATGGTGGAATGCATTCCAATGCCTCAGGAAAGCATTCCAAGAGGTAAGCACTTATCAAGCTGCTGCTCATATTGTGTTTGCTGATGTCTCATGGCCAAAGGAAGTCATATGGCCAAACCCAGAAACTAGGAAGGGAGGAGGCTTGGAGCTCACCTCTTGGGAGCAGCGATAACGAACTTGGGGCTGGTTTTAACTCACGACATGTATGAGAGCCAGAGGCAGAGGGGAGGGGAGTTTGAGCCTCTCTTAGCTACTGGATGACTGAGATCACAGAATGATGTACTCACTGCATGGAGGTGGCGAGCTGTCAAAGAAGGTGGATTTGGGGGACGCTTAACTTGAGATGGCTCTTGGAAGGCCTGGAGCCCCCCAGGCCACTTCTAGCTATTCCACAGGCCCCTGCTTTCTGCTGTAGACAGAATAGACTTGAGGACACGCATTGCTGGAGGAAAGGAAGTAAATCCTGGGGATGCTTCCCCTACCAGTAGTCCCCACTTATAGGGGAAGAATTTTCCAAAAGCTCAACACAGATCAGAAGAAAAACTCTCTCTCAGGTGGTGGCAGACCTGAGCAAGGTTAGGAACTCGGTGTGCTTAAGAGCAGACTCCAGGTGGCAGCCACAAAGGTGCGCTCTCCCCCTCCCTTCAGAAAGATTTTGGTTTTAGCTACAAGGAGGGCAGCTGGCTGCTAGGCTCCTGCAATTAAAGCTTTCAGGGTCTAGCTCAGAGTGCTGACTCTAGCCCAGGCCGTGTTCTTCTCTCGAAGCCCCCTAGCCTGTGATTGAGCCTCGTCAGGGTACTGAGGCCTGGTCATTTCTGTGAAATGTGGGATTCTTGTAAAAATTCTTTTCTTTGTTCTACTAGAACTTCGTGCTGTCATGGCACAATGTCAGATTGGCTCCACGGTCAGGAGGTACTTACTTCCTCCCTCTTCAGCCTTTCACAGATGCTGCGGAGAATGTATTATGCATCCAGACATTGCTGTTAGTTGCCACAGCAATCTTATGACACAGGAAATAAAACCACTCCCATTTTACAGAGGAGTAAACTGGGGGCCAGAAAGATTATGGGGCCCACCTTGCAGGGGGAGCTCATAGGCAGGAAGACGCCGAGTCAGGGTTGCTGGAGGCTCGGATCTGCACACCTCGTGGGGAGAGAACACTGATGCAGCTTCTCTGCATTCTCGCTGCTCCATCCTTTCATTTGGATGCGTTCCAGAGTCTCATTTCCTTTATCTTTTAAAAACAAACGTCCTTTCTTAGAATTTGTTCAATTGGGGGATGAAGTTTCCTGGTAGTCTGGCTACAAGTTCATTAGCAAGAGCTGAAGTTTAGTAACGAGCTTCCCTTTAGTAAAGTCTCATCCAAAGTCCCGTGTTGAGGCTTCACTGACCAAGCAAAGTCCTTCAGTGTACATACTGTTAGGTTGGCCAAACTAACTGCATCTTAAACTGAAAAGCCGTCCTGTGAGACTCTGTTGCAGGAGGTCATAACTCAGATCAGAGAGGCATGCTGCAGCCTGTCCTGTCCTTGCACTGGCCCAATTACAGACCCGCTGCAGGCCTCTGACACTCTGATAAGAAGAGCCCGCCAGGAGAGTCCTGTTAATGAGATAACATCTTTGACACCACGATAAGAACAACAAGTTTGATGGTCCTTGATAGAAATCAGCTGCCCCCCTTAGCCAGCTATAAAAGACCTCCCTCCCTCCATAAACCCTGCTAACATCCTTTAGATCTTAGCCCACTTGTACCCAAGTTTCAAAATACACAATGCTGCCTCTGTTACATTTTGGTCTTGAGTGTTGTTTTGTTTTGTTTGAGTCAGAATCTCAAGCTGTCGTCCTGGGTAGTGTGCCATGGCATGACAGCTCACAGCAACCTCAAACTCCTGGGCTCAAGTGATTCTTCTGCCTTAGCCTCCCAAGAAGATGGTACTACAGGTGCCTGCCACAATGCCTGGCTATTTTTTGGTTGTAGTTATTATTGATGTTTAGCAGGCCCGGACTGGATTCAAACCCACCAGCTCTGGCGTATATAGCTCAGTGACTAGGGTCAGTGACTAGCCAGTCTTGAGTGTTCTGATCTGTTCCTTTTCAGGTTTCTCAGTTTCCCCAACATCAGTAGACCCTGAAAGAGCAAAGACCTTAATGTGGGGCATAGTGCCAGGTAGAGGAAGAGTGAAGTTCACTAACCCCTCGCATTGTTACAAGAGGGTTTTAGTCTAGGTTCAGTTGCTCACTGCACAAAGATCCACTTATTGAGGCAATCAAGACTGCCAAGGAAGAAAGGAATTTCTAATACTGCAGATGTTGGGAAAATGAGGGAGCCTGCCTCAAATCTGTCTCTCTGACTAATGAAGATGATGGGGTTCTTTTTTTTTTTTTCAGACAGAGCCTCAAGCTGTCACCCTGGGTAGAGTGCTGTGGCATCACAGCTCACAGCAACCTCCAACTCCTGGGCCCAAGCGATTCTCTTGCCTCTGCCTCCCAAGTAGCTGGGACTACAGGCGCCCGCCACAACACCTGGCTATTTTTTGGTTGCAGTTCGGCCGGGGCTGGGCCTGAACCCGTCACCTTCGGTATATGGGGCCGGCGCCCTACCCATTGAGCCAGAGGTGCCGCCAATGATGGGGTTCTTAAACAAGGGCCACATGCCGTGGAGCAAGCAGAGGGGGTAGTGAGTGCAGACATCAGGAAGTCTGCCCAAGGGACCTCAGAATCTCAATTTCTTTGTCTTGCAGAAAACCCACCATTTCTGGAAAACAACTCAAAATGTCTAAACACTTAAAGGGGAAGATTATAAAAAACAAATAGACTAGTCCTTGAAATTTGTTCATGGAGCCATTTACAATATCAGAAATGAGCTTCCAAGTATGAGATGGGGAAATGCCCAGGAGGGTGCATGCCTCTCAGAGAGACACAGAGTTAACAACTCCCTTTCCCCCTGGGAAGATTACCCCCTGATTAGCCAAACAGACAGAGAAAGATCCCAGTTAGGGAACTTATTTTATGCCTCTAGTAAAATCATCAGAACACAATGATGGCCTCTGCCAGGAGCCTCCCAGAGAGGCTTTGCAAAGCTCTTCTAACTATACTTCATGACCTTGGATTCTTAACTATAGATCTCTATAGTCTAGGTATTTTTCAGTCCCTCGCTTCCAAGGAGCTGGTCTCCAAAGACTCTTCTGTATACAAGATTCCATATATCAAACAAATGAAATGGACATCACAACAAAATCAACCAACACAAACCTGAATCCCACCCACGTACTCTGTCTTGGAAAATAACTAAGTCACCGTGTGAACTTGGGCAAATCACTTACCTCTTTGCAGTTTTTGGCCAGGCTGCACTTGAACCCGCCTCCAGTATATGGGGCCAGCCATACTTGAGCCACAGGCTCTGCCCATCACCTACCCCTTTGAGCCTTGTTTTCTCATCTGCAAAATGGGGATAATAACACTACCTGCCTCATAAAGTTTTTGTGAGAATCACATGTAGTGCTGCTTATAAAGTACTCAGAACAGTATCTGGCAGAGAGCCAGCACTTAATATAGCTTCATTACCATCTCATTTTGAGCTCCTCAAAGAGTAAGACTCAGATCTATGATTGATTTATGAGGTAATTCTAGGAAGCATAGGAGGAAAAATGAAAAGAGAAAAGACAATAAAGGATATCATAAAGAGTGACTTCTTGCTATGGGCACCTGCGGCTCAGTCCCTATGAGAAACAGTGTGAAATGCATTTCAGAACTGCTATTGATCTACAGACCCCCAGGGCCCATCCCTAAGGGTTGCCCTAGGAGGGGGTGCGAGCCCCATGCTATGTCTGGGTGCTCCAGTGTGAGAGAAATCCTCAACATAGCAAAGAATCGCAGGTGCTTGAGGCGTTAGTCATCTTGCTGGTCAACTAAGGAGGGCTGCAGGGATGGGGGGACATCCTTCCCTTCTGCTCCAGTTACTATTATTGTTACTATAACTACGAGCACATACAGCAGAATATGTCGTCTTGTGCCACCCACTCAAATAGACCACAACAAACAACTCAGTCTAATTTTCATCGTCTTACGTGATGTTCAAATTTCAGTAAATGCCTAAATTACTGTTCACTGCAAAGGAAAGATAGGAACCTACCAGTTGTCGAGGTCTTTCGTGTGCCGGGGATAGTGCTAAGCACATAATCTTCACAAAAGTCATGAACTTGGGTGTTCTGTATACAGAAGAGACATATCTCCATTTTGCAGAGAACAAAACTGAGGTATAGAGAGGTTTCATATCTCGCCCAAGATCCTACAGTCTGTAAAAGGCAAAACTGGAACTCAAAGGCACAAAGTAAGCCTCCAGCATCCGTCATCTCAACCTTTGTGCAATTAAGCTGAAAACAGCATGATTCTATGACGTGGTCAGGAGACCTGTGGAGGGAGTGGGACAGAGCCAGATGCCAAGAAGGCTAAGCTGTTGACGTCATTAAATACTACCCAAGGGGCCTCCTCCAGTCTGCAAGGATTTCTCTTCTATTCTTAAGAAGTCCAAAGTAACAATGTGCGCACTTAAAATAAGAATGGTCCTGAATTCAGGTTGACTTAGTTAAAAGGGAAAAATACAAAGTCTGTAAAATAAAGAGATTTATTCTGAACCAATGTGAGTGACAATGGATCCACAAATCTGAGGATCCATAAATCCAAGCAGCCTTGAATAAGTGGTCTTGTGACAGCCAGGTTTCAGTTTGGTTTTATACATTTTAGGGAGACAGGAATTGCAGGTAAAAATCATATACCAGGCCTGATGCCTGTGGCTCAGCGAGCTAAGGCGCCAGCCACGTACACCTGAGCTGGCGGGTTCAAATCCAGCCCAGGCCCGCCAAACAACAATGATGGCTGCAACCAAAAAATGGCCGGGCGTTGTGGCAGGCGCCTGTAGTCCCAACTACTTGGGGGGCGGAGGCAGGAGACTCGCCTGAGCCCAGGAATTGGAGGTTGCTGTGAGCTGTGATGCCACAGCACTCTATCCAGGGTAACAGCTTGAAGCTCTGACTCCAAAAAAAAAAAAATCATAAATCAATACATGAAAGATATATGTTGTCTTGGCCCCAAAAGGTGAAATATCAATGGGGTGGAGGGGGGCAAGATTTGTAGGTTATAGGTGGGTTCAAAGATTCTTTGATTTAAAGAAATAAAGCTTTGTCCAAGGCTTGGAATATTTTCAGTCAAAGTTGAGGAAATCTATTACTCAGAGACAAGCCACAATAAATCAGATTTAAATGATCTGTTAAGCAGATTGATGGCCTGCAGGTGTGATTTAAATTTTGCTTTGCATGACCTTAGGTCCTGTTAATAATTTAGGGTCTTTTCATGAAGAATCTGTTTTGTCAGTCTTATGATCTCTGTTTTAGCTTTAATGATGGTCAAATGTTGTTTCTAAACTCTAAAAGAGGCTGGGAGCCCATAGCTAAGCAGTTAGCACCCTGGTAGGTTCGAACCTGGCCCAACTTGCTAAACAGAAAAAAAAAAAAAAGCTCCAAAAGAGAGAAGGAAGCTGGTCAGACTTCCCTTCCCTTTATGGCCAAGAATACAGTTTTGTTGTTGTTGCATTGGTAGAATGCTGTGGTATCATAGCTCACAGCAACCTCAAACTCTTGGGCTTAAGTGACCCTCTTGCCTCAGCCTCCTGAGTAAGTAGGACTACTGGCACTGTTATTAGCACCTGGCTGTCATTAGAGATGAGATCTTGCTCTTGTTCTCAGACTTGAATTCCTGAGCTTAAGTAATCCACCCACTTCAGCCTCCCAGAGTGCTAGAATTACAAGTGTGAGTCACCACCTGTATAGTTTTAAGGTTTTTCTATGGTCCCCTTGGCCAAGAGGAGGTCTGTTCAGCTGTCAGGAAGGCTTAGGATTGTATTTTTAATTTACAATTTGATGCCATTGTTAATAGGGTTCACTTTCATTACCAGCTGCCTTGGTTTGGGACAATACATTATATGTCTCCCTATACAAAACGCTGTTAAGTTCACAAAGAGCTTCTACGTGGGCTATTTTATTTTATACTCTCAAATTTTGAAAGGCAGCTATTTCTATGAAAGATTAAATTGAGACCCAGAGAGGCTGCGCTATAAGGCCTTGGGCTGATTCCACAGCCCAGATCTTTCTGCCTGACCTTAATGAATTGTTCTTAGATTGGTACCACAGACTCATTCATTTATTTATTCATTCTGTTGTTGAAACTGCAAAGAGGTTTCACTCTAGGTTCATCACACAAAGATCCAATTAGGAGTTTTTAATACAGCCACCAATGCCTTAACTCCAATTCTCCAAATTCCTCCCTCCTACAGAGATAATGAACTTTTAAAGAAGGATCCACAGTACCTTGAGGCAGGTTGTGGTATAATTAACAAGGGGAGAGGTTCAGGTTGGGGCTGGTTGTAGGGGATGGTGAGTCTGAGAGTCAGGAAGTCCTGGGGAAACCTTCAGAATCTCATTTCCTTTGTCTTCCAGAAAATCACCACTTCTGAGAAATAACTCAAAAGATCACGTAGTTAGTTAAGGGAGAGGCTTACATAGGAACCACTGAAATTTGTTCAATGAGAGGTAGTTACGAATCATTTGCTCAACTGAAACTGTCCTTCATAAAATTAATAAAAGGCTACAAGGTAGAAACTGTGGTAAGAAAAAGCCATTGTTTCCTAGCTTACTTTCCTGTAATTTCAGAAGTCATAAAGATTCTTAGCTTTCTTCATTGCTCACATAGATAATATTACGCTTTTTAAACCTAAGGCTAGTTTTTGAGATATCTTCTAGGCCCCACATTCTGGTGAAACACTGACCCACCCAGACCAGTATGCCCTACTGATGAGCTGAAGCGCTAACTCAACTGGTATTGCAATTCCCACTCAAGAACAAACTCAGCAAAGCAGATAATTTCTACACCCCTATGGTTCTGCCCTAACCCCAGTCAATTAGAAAACCCAATTGCCTAGTTCTTTGCCCACCAAACTGTCTTTAAAAACCCTTTATCAATATGAAGAGGAGGCAAGAAGGCCAACTGGAGCCAACTTTCCACAGAGGATCCCATCCAGAAGGAGAGTTGAAGGATAGATGTTTATCAAGTAAGCTGATGGTTTGGAGCTGAGCCAAGAGAGAAGATTGAAGAGTGCGCATCACCCCTTCTGAGGCAAGCTGCAACCCCAAGGAAATAAACAATAGGTACAAAACCCATGCCAACTGGACAGGAGTCCCCTCCCCCATGAGAACAGCTCACAGTGTACTTTCTACAAACAAGTGAGCAGAGCTTAGATCTCTTCTTATTCTATTCCATGGGAGAGAGCCGCTAAAAACTGGATTTCCTTCCCCAGAGAGGACCCACTAGTGTGCCACATCCCACCAGGCATAAAACTGAACATATACTCTGCCCACAATTCTGAAATGCCAGAACGCCCCTCCGCTCCCACCCTAAGGTCTGGAAGCCTGTGCCTCATGGAGTCCAGATTCTTGAGCATTTTCTAAAGAGGAATGGACAAAGCATGGGCTGTTACATATCTGTGCTGAATCAGGGCCACAGGTGTAAAGTTGGGACTGTGGTGCAAGGGAGCCTAGCAGGAGAGGGAGAAACGGTGCCCCTAGGCACAGTGCAGTGGCAGCAGTGGGAACAATAGGGCTCACACCCATGGTGATATTTTGGAGAAACACTTCCCATCTATCTTAGCAACCAGAGGGAGCTAGGCATCTACTCCAGTGGCAGCCATAGGCAGAACAGTTCTGGGACAGAAACACAGGGCCTGTGAGCAAAAGGTATGCCTGAGGTGGTACCTTCCTGGGTGGGGTGCAATGGGAACAGAGACTAGAATACATGCACATGGAGAGGTGGCATACTCCCAGGGCAGGGCTGAGTCAGAATTGCTGCTTTTGTGAGCCCAAGATGAACTCAGCCCCCAGCAAAGCATAGCTGGGACAAAAGCAGGCATGGCAGTGGCATGAACCCAGGGAGGGGCAGGAACTGAGAGCCATTTGTGAACTCTAACCGCACCTGCCCCAACAGAGAGTACAGCAGATACAGAGATGCCAGCTCCATGAGAATTGGTGCAGTGGCAGTGGCACAGGGCAGGGCTGAATCACAGTTTCTGTGAACTCTAACACACCTGGCCCACAGTGGAATACAGCTGGGACAGAACTGCAAATCCCATGAGAATATAAGTGGCAGCAACATCAATCTGGCGCAGGGCTGGAACCGAGTGACACTCCCCAGCTTCCATTAAGCACCTAAGGTAGTCAGGCTTTGGCTCCCCTTGCTGTCTGGTAGCGGAGTGAGGTGGCCTGACTGAGGATACATAGATCTCCCTGTGACTCAGGCAGGCACAAATCCCTGGCACAGCTGCTCATTGAAGGGAACTGGGCCACAGTCTTGCAGGGTTACCAGTGACTGGGTATGACAGAAGTACAAGGTGGGGAAGGAGGCATCAACCTCCCCAGACCAACTCATTTTCTGGGGGGGCCCCTTCTGACTCCACAGAGCACTGGACTGAGCCACACTTGAGCTTCCAGCAGACCAACTGGAGACCTTTTGAACTCTCCCACTTGAGACATGGTGCTGACTGGGACAATTGATTTGGAACTCTTGACCTGGGCCAATCACCCGAGGACCATCAATGCTAGTACCCTGGTTGTGTTGTTGTGGAAAGGTTTGATTTTCCTTTTCCAGTTGTTGCCTGTAGGGGTGGGATGTCTTAGTTGCTTGTATTTCTCCACAAATGAGACTTCAATGCAGAGTTACTGATTCACTAGGATTGCACAGAGACCAGCTGAAAACAAGACAGAGCCACCTAGTCCCACCACAGGTCCTCAGTGTCTCAGGCTTTAGTATTGTACAGGTCCTATGCAAAGCTGTAGGGGAAAAGCTGCTGTCACCAGTCCCAGCTCTTGGGCAAAGGGCTGGTTAATCACTACTCCAAGAGCCCGCCAATCCAATTTCACCTTACCTTCTCATCTAGTCAAACAGTGAAAAATAATCATGGGGGCAGAATCAGTGGATAAACTCTGGCAACATGAATAATCAGAGTAGATTAACTTCCCAAAGGAACAACAAGGTGGACACACCAGAAGATCCCATTTATAAACAAATGGCTAAGATGTCAGAAATTGAGTTTAGAATTTGGATGGCAAATGAGATAAACAGAATGGAAATAAAGTTGAAATTAGAAATTCTAGGAATAATTCAAAAGTTGTCTCAAGAATTCAATGAATTCAAAGATAAAATCACCAAAGATTTTGACACATTGAGAAAAGAATTTGTAGCCCTCCAAGATATAGAAATACAGTAGAATCCCTCAGTAACAGAATGGAGCAGGCAGAAGAAAGGTTTTTCTGACATTGAAGACAAAGCTTTTGAATGGTCCAAAGTGCTCGAGAGGAGGAGAAGTGGAGAGCAAAAATGAATCATTCTCTCAGAGAGCTGTGGGATAACTCAAAAAAAACTAATGTTCACCTTACAGGAATTCCTGAAGGCAATGAGGTTGCTTCGAAAGGCCCAGAAGCTCTACTCCAAGAGATAATCGAGGAGAACTTCCCAAACATGGCAAGAGATTCTGAAATTCAGATAGTAGACAGTTTCAGAACCCCAGCATGACTCAGTCCAAATAAAACATCTCCCAGACACATTATAATTAACTTTGCCAAAGTTAATATGAAGGAGAAAATTCTGCAAGCAGCCAGATGGAAGAAAACCATAACCTTCTAGGGGAAGAATATTAGAATGACTGCATATCTCTCTGCTGAAACTTTTCAAGCTAAAAAGAGGATGGTCATCAACCTTTAACCTCCCAAAACAAAATAACTTTCAACCCAGGATCCTGTATCCAGCTAAACCGAGTTTCATTTATAAAGGAGAAATTAAATACTTTAATGACATTCGCATGTTGAATAAATTTGCCATAACTAAACCAGCTTTTCAGGATAGTCTTAGATCTATCCTCCATAATGACCAGAGCAATGTTCTCCCACCAAAGTAAACTCATTCAGAAACTTTTGATCAAATTCCAACTTCCACAATGATGAAAGGATTAAAAACGTCCACTGGACATTTGAAAAACTCGATACCCAAAATACTACCAGGCGTATCAATACTCTCAATTACTGTGAATGGCTTAAATTGTCCTCTAAGGAGGCACAGGTCACCTGACTGGATACAAAAACTCAGGCCAGATATCTGCTGCATACAAGAATCTCATCTTACCTTAAAAGATAAATATAGACTCAGGGTGAAGGGAAGGTCATCTATAATTCAGGCAAATGGGAATCAGAAAAAAGCAAGTATTGCAATTTTATTCACAGATACAATAGGCTTTAAACCAAAAATAAGAAAAGATAAGGATGGTCACTTCATATTTGTTAAGGGTAACACTCAACATGATGAGATATCAATCATTAACATTTACTCACCCAACCAGAATATGTCTCAATTTATAAGAGAGACTCTAATAGACACAAGCAACTTGATTTCCTCCAGCACCATAATAGTCAGAGATTATAACATCCCTTTGGCAGTGTTGGATAGATCCTCCAATAAGAAACTAAGAAAAGAAATTTTAGACTTAAACTTAACCATTCAACATTTGGATTTAAGAGACATCTACAGAACATTTCATCCTAACAAAACTGAATACACATTCTTTTCATCACCCCATGGAACATTGTCCAAAATTGATCACATCTTAGGTCACAAGTCTCACCTCAGCAAATTTAAAAGAATAGAAATTATTCCTTGCATCCTCTTGGACCATCATGGAATAAAAGTTAAGCTCAGTAACAACAGGAATCTGTATATTCATACAAAAACATGGAAACTAAATAACCTTGTGCTGAATGATAGCTGAGTCTAGACGAGATCAAGAAGGAAATTACCAAATTTTTGGAACAAAAGGATAATGAAGACATGAATTACCAGAACCTCTGGGATACCACAAAGGCAGTCTTAAGAGGGAAATTTATAGCATTGCAAGCCTGCCTCAAGAGAATGGAAAGAGGAAGTGAACAACTTGATGGAACAGCTCAAGCAACTGGAAGGAAGAACATTCCAATCCCAAACCCAGCAGAAGAAAAGAAATAACCAAAATTAGAGCAGAATTAAATGAAATAAAAAACAAAAGGATTATACAACAGATTAATAAATCTAAAAGTTGGTTTTTTGAAAAGGTCAATAAAATAGATAAACCTTTGGCTAACTTAACCGGGAAAAAAAAAAGTAAAATCTCTAATTATATCAATCAAAAATGAAAAAGAGGAAATAACAATAGACTACTCAGAAATTCAAAAAATCCTTAATGAATAATACAAGAAACTCTATTCTCAGAAATGCAAAAATCTGAAGGAAATAGACCAATACTTGGAAGCATGCCACCTTCTTACACTTAGCCCAAATGAAGTGGAAATGTTGAACAGGCCTATATCAAGTTCTGAAATAGCATCAACTATACAAAATCTCCCCAAAAAGAAAAGTCTGGGACCAGATGGCTTCACATCAGAATTCTACCAAACCTTTAAAGAGGAACTAGTATCTATATTATTTAACCTTTTCCAAAATATATAAAAAGAAGGACTACTACCCAACACATTCTATGAAGCAAACATCACCTTGATCCCCAAACCAGGAAAAGATGCAACAAGAACAGAATATTATAGACCAATATCTCTAATGAATATTGATGCAAAAATATTTAATAAGATCCTAGCAAACAGAATCCAGCAACATATCAAACAAATTATACACCATGACCAAGTGGATTTTATCCCACGGTCTCAAGCTGGTTCAATATATGTAAATCTATAAATATAATTCATCACACAAACAAAGTAAAGAACAAAAACCATATGATTCTCTCAATTGATGCAGAAAAAGCTTTTGACAATATCCAGCATCCTTTCGTGATCAGAACACTTAAGAAAATAGGTATACAAGGGAGATTTCTTAAACTGATAGAGGCCATCTACAGCAAACCCACAGCCAATATCATATTGAATGGAGTTAAATTGAAATCATTTCCACTCAAATCAGCAGCCAGGCAAGGTTGCCCATTGTCTCCACTGCTTTCTAACATTGTAATGGAAGTCTTAGCCATCACAATCAGGCAAGAAAAGGCAATCAAGGGTATCCATACAGGGTCAGAGGAGATCAAACTTTCACTCTTCACAGATGATATGATTGTATTTCTGGAAAACCACAGGGATTCAACTACAAAACTCTTAGACATAATCAAGGAATATAGCAGTGTCTCAGGTTACAAAATCAATATTCACAAATCTGTAGCCTTTATATATACCAATAATAGTCAAGCTGAAAAAACAGTCAAGGACTCTATTCCTTTTACAGTAGTGCCAAAGAAGATAAAATATTTGGGAGTTTACCTAACAAAAGACATGAAAGATCTCTATAAAGAGAACTATGAAACACTAAGAAAAGAAATAGCTGAAGATGTTAACAAATGGAAAAACATACCACGCTCATGGCTGGGAAGAATCAACATTGTTAAATTGTCCATACTACCTAAAGCAATATACAATTTTAATGCCATCCCTATTAAAGCTCCGTCATCATACTTTAAAGATCTCGAAAAAATAATGCTTCGTTTTACATGGAATCAGAAAAAACCTCGAATAGCCAAAACATTACTCAGAAAGAAAAACAAAGCAGGAGGATTCACGCTACCAGACCTCAGGCTATACTATAAATCAATAGTGATCAACACAGCATGGTACTGGCACAAAAGCAGAGAGGTCGATGTATGGAACAGAATAGAGAACCAAGAGATGAACCCAGCTACTTATCGTCATTTGATCTTTGATAAGCCAATTAAAAACATTCAGTGGGGAAAAGACTCCCTACTTAACAAATGGTGCT
>CAUYRH010012675.1:0-18614 GCA_963574655.1 Perodicticus potto | reverse complement strand
GTGTCCGCTCTAGCCCTGGCGTGACCTCACTGTCCGGACCGGGGCTTGTCTCCCGTGTGCGCCGCCTCTCTCCCCTGTCCGCGGCCTCTCTCCCCTGTCCGGGGCCTCTCTCCCCTGTCCGCGGCCTCTCTCCCGTCCGCGGCCTCTCTCCCCCGTCCGCGGCCTCTCTCTCCCGTCCGCGGCCTCTCTCCCCTGTCCGCGGCCTCTCTCCCCTGTCCGCGGCCTCTCTCCCCTGTCCGCGGCCTCTCTCTCCTGTCCGCGGCCTCTCTCCCCTGTCCGCGGCCTCTCTCTCCCGTCCGCGGCCTCTCTCTCCCGTCCGTGGCCTCTCTCCCCTGTCCGTGGCCTCTCTCCCCTGTCCGCGGCCTCTCTCCCCTGTCCGTGGCCTCTCTCTCCTGTCCGTGGCCTCTCTGACCTGTCCGTAACCTCTCTGACCTTTCCGTGACCTCTCTATCCTGTCCGTAGCCTCTCTCCCCTGTCTCCTCAATCTTGCCTTGCCCTCACCTCCTCCACGCGCCCCATTCCCCAACCCCTTCTTCTTGGACAAACAGACTTCTCTAGAGGCTCATTTCCTTTTGGTGCTCTTAGCAGGCTTCTAGTTATTAAGATATTAATCTTTTCTCCGCAAGTCTGTACCTGTTAAGGTATGACCCATCCCACACAACATCCCCCCATCTTCACATATTTGTTTTTAGTAAGAGGAAATTCAGTCTAATTATACTGTCAGGAAAATAACTGTTCATAACAAAGTAGTTTTCTATATTTTTCTACATACACTCATTGAATTACAATGATCTTAGCTCAGTAAAATAATCATATATTACTTTTAACATCTATGTATTTGAAATTTATCTATTAAATTAACTGTATTTTCTATGAAATTGCTACAGATAAACAGTAGAACATGGATTTGTTATTATTAAACAGAGTGAAATAAAACATAAAATATTCAAATAAAATTTATTTAGTTACTTCTCAAATACGTTGTATTATATATGTCTTTCTGAAAGGCAAAGAAGACTAGAACAATCACCGGAAAAATCATATTAGCAGCTGTAACTGTGCTATCATTTAGAAAAATGGGATAAACTGAAAGAAATCCTGTCATTTGTGACAATATGGGTAGACCCAGAGGACATTCTGCTAAGTGAAATAAGTCAGGCACAGAAAGACAAATGCTACAGGATTTCACTTATATTTGGAATCTAGAAAAACTCAAACTCAGGGCGGCACCTGTGGCTCAGGGAGTAGGGTGCCGGCCCCATATACTTGGGGTGGTGGGTTCAAACCCAGCCCCAGCAAAAACTGCAAAAAAACAAAACAAAACAAAACAAAACAAAACAAAAAAACCCTCAAACTCTCAGAGGCAGAAAGTAGAATTAGAATGGTGGTTACCAGAGGCTGGGGGTGGGAAGGTGCTGGTTAAAGGACACGAAATTTCAGTTAGAATTCTGAAGAGTAAGTTCAAAGACCTATTGTACAGCATGGTGAATACAGTTCCTAACAATGTACTCATATTTGAAAATTGCTGAGAATAGATTGTAAGTGTTCTCAACACAAAAAATAAGTGAGGCAATGTAAAGGTAAGCTTGATATACGTACAATGTATACATATATCAAAACATCCTACTGTCTGACACTACAAACATATATAGTTGTTATTTATAATTAAAAAAATTCTTAAAATAGTCTACGAATTTAAAAAATGTAAACCCAGTTGTACAGGGTTGGTACTGATTGTGTGTTTAAAATATGGCAATGCTAGCTGGGTACAGTGGCTCAGGCCTGTAACCCCAGCACTCTGGGAGCCCATGGCAGGTGGATTGCTTGGGCTCAGGAGTTTGAGACCAGCCTGAGCAAGAGGGAGACCCTGTTCCTACTAAAAATAGAAAAAACAGCTTGGCATAGTGGTGCACACCTGCAGTCCCAGCTACTTAGGAGGCTGACGCAGGAGGACTCTTTGAATCGCGGAGAGTTTGAGGTTGCTGTGAGCTATGATGATGACGCCAAGGCACACACATATATATATATGGCTGTTTTAATTTTTAAGCAAATAATTAAAATTAAAATAAAAGTGATTACAAAGAAAGACTGATACATTCCTAAGATTTTAAAATATAACAAATTTCTATGCCAATAAAATAAATTTATTAACATTATCTTCTGGTATCTTAAAAGAGGATTCTTTAAAATCTCCAAGTGATGGGTAACCCAGCAGTTGCGGGGGTCAGGTATCTAGATGGCAACCTTCCTTGCATACACTAGGCCAGTGGTGGAGGGGACCCCCAGGCCTGTGCTCTGTGCTCACCACCAGGAGGGCCATCCCCGCCATCTACTCCAGGAAAATGATCTCACCAAGACCTCACGTATCGGCTGAAGAATGCCATTCTCAGGCACAGATAAATAGTTCTCAAATTTTTTTTATGTCATCATCTTTTTTGGAGCTGAGGATAAAAAAATAAGACAGGCTTACTTAGAAGCAGGAATTTTTGCTTTTATAAGGAAGGATGGGCTGGCAGAGCTCCCTCCATGGAGAGGCAGTGTGGACAGAGGCAGTGGCTCAGGACACCCTTCCTTTGACCACTGAGAAATTAACAGCGGCTATTCTCTTCATTTACCTTTCAACCCTAGATCTTTGAATGAATAACATTCAAAAATTACTTCTACACAAGTGATCTTCAAAAGGTACCTTCTAAAAAACTGGTTAAGTGTGGCTACCACTGCTGTCTCATTAATCCAGTGGCTTTTACTAGAATTGGTGTAATGTTTATTCATTTTATAAATTTCTAAAATATATACTTTTACATCATCTCTGGAGACTCTAAGATGGTCTAGGGTAGAGTCTAAAGCTCTGTTTTAAACACAAAAACACGAAAGCAAAATAAAAGAAATCTCTCTAGGTTCTTCTAATGCACACCCCCCCCCATTTTAAGACAATTGTGTGTTGTCCATTTAACTAGGAAAAATTTCACAGTAAGACCAAAACCTTCCAAGCCCTCTTTGCTAAGTCATTCACTGCTGGCCTCATTTAAGTCAACAGAGCATCACTCAGGTGTTGTCTTTCTAGGGCTGAGGGGGACCCATACGTCCAGACTCTGGGCCGTCATGGGGGAGACCAGTACCTACAACGAGCATTTTCTTTGAGATTTTGCTAACGTGCTGCTGGTTATGCCTATTATATACAGGAAGTATTTAGCACATGCTTTATTATACAGCAGCATTGTTCACTTAAATATTTCCTACAGAGTTTGCTTCAAAATTATGGGTTGGTGCAGTGTTACAGAATGCAGAGCTAATGTCAGCTGCTGGCATAGTGAATTCCAGCTGTGCAGACCCTTTGTGTGCAGCACACGAGGAACCTTCCCTCTGACTATGTGGTATTCGGATTTTATGCACAACCGTGGCTAGCTGTATGCTGAATTACGTGCCTCTGGGCTTTTTGCTTTGTTTTACCTTTTAAAAATGAGACACTCTACTGAATATTTTCTTCCTGCTTCTTCATAAATATCTCAGAAGTAATTCATATATGCAAGTTTAATTCATTTTTTGAATTTAGGAACCTCTAATTTCTGACACAGTTTCTTCTGCTTATGGAATGAAATATATTTTTAGCTTGTGGAATGAAAAGCTTGTATGCTTTTAAGAATGACTGCAAAAAATATGATGTTAAATATGAGCATTTCCAACTGCCATATGCTTACAAATCTCTAAAAGGCAAATGGAATAAAGCACGATGTATTAATCCATGTACACAGTAGAGCTACTCTTCAAGGGCAAAGGAGTTCATTAAAAAATGTGTATGAATCTCATGACAGCCAAACCTGTGCACTGTATAGGTGGGCCAAGGTTCCACACCTGTGGTCAGGGCCAGTGCCCTGCCTCCTGCACAGCTGGCTCACCTTGACTGTCCACGAGCCAAGTCCTATTAATTTTACCTGTCAAACCTCCATCTCCCCTGACAGCAAGTTGGCCTAGGCTCCCACTTTCTCTTGTAATCTTCTGCCTGCAGGTCTCTCTGAAGCCACACTGGTCCCTGTGCTGTCCACATGGTCACCAGTGAGTGCTTTGAAAACACAAATCCGATCACATCATGTCCTGACTTAAAATGCAACAGAGGTTTCCACCCCGCTAAGGATGACACTGAAACTCTCATCCTTGGCACTAGGCAGTCAGGGCCCAGCTGCGTCTACGACCCCAGGCCTGTTAGGTCCCCCCCACCTCCACCCACTATAGGCACATCCTTAGAATATTCCACCTCCAACTCTGTCTCATTAAGTCGCAGATCTCATGTGTCTCTTCCCACAGGGGTGGCCCCCGCCCGCCCCCGATCACTCTAAGTCATGAGGTTGTGGGCAGAAGCACACCCCACCTCTCCTTACACAGGTCATGGAGCATTTGCACCCTTATTTTTGTGATTATTTTACTAGCACCCATCTTCTCAACTCAAGGGTAAGGCTTGCCAGGGCAGGAATGTCAGTTTCCCCATATTTCACCCCGTAGTGTGCCTGGCTCACCACAGCTAGGCAGACATCCTGTGGCCCCTCGGCCTCTGTTAAAATCTTAGCATCACCATATGTTAACAGTGTGCGACTCTGGGAAGTTACTTAACCACTTTGCACCTAAGTTTCATCATCTGTAAAATGGAATGAAACAGTCGTTGTGGGGATTAAATGAGTTAATTACGTCAAGGAGTTCAAGGGAGCCTGGCAATAATCTTCCACAAATGTTTTTATTGCTGTCACTATCACCACTACTCCTGCTATTATTATTATTATTGTTATTATTCTTAGCACTTAAAATATTGAATGAATGATTTTCTAAGAAATTTGAAAAGACCACAAAATGTACTGTGATTCATAATCCCGTGGAGAAGGACAAATGTCAGTGCCCTGGACAAGGGGGTCAAGCTGTCCAGGGAGAACAGCTTTGTGAAGGACACAGACAGGAGTATCCAAGGCAACTGCTGCATTGAAAGCAGAAGGAAATCCTGGAAATCACCAGCATTTTCATCCCTAAAGGAATGTTCAAGTACTAAGCAATGGATTAAAAGAATAACATAGGTCAATATATCCAGATTAACACCGAAAGAGCCCTCACACATATCAAGCTAAATAAAAAAATCATAGACTATCAGTATATGGAATGATCTAATTTTCATAAAAGCAAACAAAATACAAAATACCTTACGTTTATATATAAGGATGGAGGAAAGACATAGAATAATACAATAAATGCCCAATTCTTACCAGTCTTCTGACTTATTTCTCTTTCTGTGAATTAGGTATTATGCATGATACTTCCTTCCTACCTCTTCAGAAAATGTCCAAAAAAATGACAAATAGCAATGAGTATACTTTATTTTTCAGATTTAGGAACAAGAATCCCTCTCTGGGAAGTGAGACCGAGTAAGGAGGGAGGAAAGGAGCGGCACAGGGCGGTACTTCACGTTCTTATCTTAAGGCTGAAGACATTGATAATTATTATTATTTACATATGAACCCACATTCATGTACTGGCTGGAATTACCATATATTTAGTGACTTTTTAATGTTGGTCTGATCCCAAGTAGCTTTGTGCCTCATCTTCCTTGGCTGATGGAAACAAAATGAAAGAAGCCAATGTGGCCGGTGCAGTTGATCGCACCTGTAATCCCAGCACTCTGGGACATGGAGGTGGGAGAATTGCTTGAGCTTAGGAGTTCGAGGCCAGCCTGAGCAAGAATGAGACCCTGTCTCTACTAAAAATGACATTAGCCCGGCACTGTGACAGGCCCTTGTAGTCCCAGCTACTCAGGAGGTTGAGACAGAAGGAGAACCTGAACCTAGGAGTGTGAGGTTGCTGTGAACTATGGTGCCACAGCACTCTAGCCTGGGCAACAAAATGAGACTCTACCTGGAAAAAACCCCCAAACAGAAGCTAAGGGTCATTCTATTTATATGTTAATAAAGTCTCCACATATTTTATATATTTTTCTCTATCCTACCCAAGAATCTTATCTCTTCAGATGAAGGTAGTGGCTCCGAGTGGTCAAATATTTTCACACTTTCTTCCATAAACCTGTCCAGAGAAACTGTTCACAAAAGGAACACATGATTTAATGCATCTCAGATACTCCCTGGGAAATGCCTCTCAGTAAGACACCCGTGGACGGAGCACAGAGACATATAGCACTGCATGATGACCACAGCCCCAGAGCACCTGGAGGCCACCGGTCATCTGCCCTGTAGAGTGCTGACCTCATCTGAGAGCAGACAGAAGTCTAGGAAAAGATGTCAGTGGGGAGGTGACTACCACCAAGACAGCAATGTGAGCAGAGTGCTGGACATCTGGCTGCCCGGCTTGCATCCCAGGCCCACACATGCTAGTCGTAGGCCCTGGATAAGTTAGGCAGGTTCCATGCCTCAGTTTACCCATGTGTGGTACCATGGAGATTAAGCCATTCCTCCTGGCAGGGCTCCTGGGAGGGTTGGTGATGTGTGACCTACACAGCACAGGGTCAAAGAACACCCGGCCAGACACATCCTGGGGGACGAGAGCTGGAAGAACACCCAGCCAGACACTCCCTGGGGGGCACAGAGCTGGACACAGAGGCCCCAGCCCTGTTGGAGAGAGGGATATTCAGATGGTCATGCACAAATTTTAAAAGTATTTGTCCATGGGTAGAAATGGCTTTAAAGTAAAAGTTAAATATCCTTTTAATGTCTGCATTACAATTCAAGGCTTACGGCAAGACCTGCCTGGGTGTCTCCTCTGGGCAGCCGGTGGTCTGTGAAGCTTGCCTGGACCAGTGGAGAAAGGGGCTCTCTCAGCACTCTGCACTCACACCACGTGCTGGAGTATCAACACATGTGCTAGTTGATACATTTTTTAAAATTAAGAGCTGATAAAACTTCTTAAAAGTAAAATAAAAATAAAGAGTAAAAACATACCTTAAATATACAGGATAAATTTTCAATAGAAATTTCTTCCTAATTATTTGTTCACTTTAGACTGTCTATGACCATTTTAGGCCAGTGTGAGAGGTTTGGACAAACTGTCTTTCCTAGTTTCTCAGTATCTATTAAAGTAAGTCATTAAATCTTTTTGTCACTTACTTTTAGCATCACATGAATGTTTCGACCTACCACTGATCTGTCTGGGCGTTCTCCTTCCTCTCTCCTGCTCCTGAGGGCACAGAGAGAGGGGTGGCAGCCACGCCTCTCAGGACAGATCTTTTTAACAGACTTATATCATTCAAGTTGGTGAGACTTTACCTACTGACTTCCTGAAACAGCACGTTGCTCTTTGCCTTCACAGAGCAGCAGCAGGATAAAACACATCAGACCAAACTGTGAAACACAGAAGTCAACACTGAAGCAGAGTCTTTCATGTTCTGGAGTGGCAAAGGCTATGAACTTGCCACTTGCTTCAATGCTGCATCTATGCAAAAATATGGAGGTGGCAAGTGACAGGGCAGAAGACAGAGGGTCCGGATAGGGTGTCAGCGTAGGTGGGTGTGGACCTGGGCAGGGTCTGTGGGAAAAGGAAGAAGAGGAAATTCTAGTTCAAAGTGTGTTGCTTAGTTATTTTTAATTTACACTGTCTTGGAACGTGTGCATGAAGACAGGAGAAAGACGTCTGGGCCGTCTTCCACGGAGAGGACTTGCACTCACGGGCTGAAACCAGGTGCGGGCTGCTCCCCTCAGCTCTCCTGCACCAGAGGTGGTCAGGGCTCAGGTGGCCAGCTGGCCTGGGACCACTCACATCTGAGAATGAGCTTGCAAACAATACAAGCTCTGTTACTTGTTTGTTTTCAGTCTCCCCCAAACTGAGAGCTCCAGGAGGGTGGCACTCTCATCCTGTGATGTAGCCTATTGCTCAGCCGTGCCTGGACAGCAGGCACGTACCAGGTACACACAGTATGTGCACCCCTGCTGAGCAGAAGAGTGAAACTCTCTAAGGAGGGTCCTGTAGGAGGAATGTGGGCACAGCAGGCAGAAAAAGGAGGAAAAAGTAGCTAGAAAACCTATATCAAAACCAAAATGAAGCCAAGGCATCCTAGGACAAATGGCTACCCACGGTGCTTACCTGTCCCCCTCCCATCATCCCAACCTGACAGCGTTCCGTCCTCCTTCCGTCTCTCAGGACTGACCACACCACACTGTGGGCAATAACAGTGATTCTGATGAGTCCCAACCTCACGTGCTTAGAAATTCAGATTTGTGCTAGACCAGAATTCTGCCATATTTATAGAACTTGTAGAAACTATAATTTTTTTCAATGAAGAAGAAAAGCTACATGTTTTAGTATACTTTTAATGTTTAAAACAATTTAGAAACTATGGTTAATTTTATTTAGGTTTTACCAATGAGAAAGCCAGTAACTAACACTGAGAACAAAGGAAGTTTTGAAAGAAATATAAATTCATCAAATTGTAACACAAACTCAATTGTAGCTGAGTCTGAGGAGATTATCTGTTCATAATAAACTTTAAATGTAACTCAGCATGATAAGATGTTTGCGACACACTATGGAAAAAAAAGAAGTGAGCTGTGGGACAGCACATGGAGCACTGTCCTCCCTCAGACGGGTGTGTACACAGACACACCTGTGCACACCACGGTCATGTGCGGAAGAACGGTCACCAAGAGAGTCACAGAGCCCAGGGCGGGGAAGACAGTACATTATTTTTTTTATCAGCACTATAATAAACATGCACTGGCTTTCCAAAGGCAAGAAAGCTATCAAAGCTATCAATTAATCAAAGTGATTCTACAGCTGTAACATGTACTTGAGTAGAATACCACAGTAGTTCCCAAATAGGAACTATGGCACTTTCTAGGAATAGAGATCCCTGGTTATTCTCTGGGGTAAAGGCTAGATATGTGGCTATCTAAAAAGTACTTTAAATGAGTCTGATTTGGAAGTAAGTTCAGCAAAAAGGAAGTTCCAGACAAAAGAGTACTGTAACCAGTACAACATTTATAACAAGTTATTTTAATTTAAAAATATTTAAAATGCACTAAAGTGAAGCTTAAGCCACATCCTTACTGCTTTACAACAAATGAGGTCCTGTAAGATACGCAACTATAAATATAGCCACACCCTGTTCAGGTCTCTACAGTGAACAATGTGATGGGCTTCTGAGGGGGGCTTCCTTTTGTAATGGAACAGTGGTGTAGGAAGGAAAATAGCTAAATTAGAATAAGAGCCGCAAATGTCAAAGGCGGCTACTAAAGTAAGACGGAAAGGCTCTGTGTAAACAAAGCACTGGCACAAACATGACCCATCTCGTCTTAAAACTGAACTGAGACATTTAAAAGAAGAGGCTTCCTTAGAAAAGTCTCTCTTCAAGGCTTTTGCCCATCCTGAGATGGGATCACTTGTTCTTTTCTCGCCAATATGTTTGAGTTCTCTGTGAATTCTGGTTATTAAACCAATGTTTGGAGAACACTTAGGGATCTAAAAATAGAACTACCATTCGATCCTACAATTCATCTATTAGGTATGTATCCAAAAGACAAAAAGATCACATTATAACAAAGATATTTTCACCAGAATGTTTATTGCAGCCCAATTCATAATTGCTAAGTCATGGAAGAAGCCCAAGTGCCGATCGACTCACAAATGGATTAATAAATTGTGGTATATGTACACCATGGAATATTAAGCAGCCTTAAAGAAAGATGGAGACTTTACCTCTTTTATATTTACATGGATGGAGCTGGAACATATTCTTCTTAGCAAAGTATCTCAAGAATGGAAGAAAAAAGTATCCAATGTACTCAGCCCTACTATGAAGCTAATTTATAGCTTTCATATAAAAGCTATAACCCAATTATAGCCCAAGAATATGGGGAAAGGGATGAGAGAGAGGAAGGGAGGTGGGATGGAGGGTAATAAGTGGGACCACACCTATGGTGCATCTTACAAAGGTACTTGTGAAATTTACTAAATGTAGAATATAAATGTCTTAACACAATAACTAAGAAAAAAAAGGTGAAACATGTTTAGAATTGATTCTAATTCTTTGTGTACTAGAAAACTAAAACTCCCACTCATATGAACCAATCAACTATCAAATCATACGTCTTTTTTTTTTTTTTTTGAAACAGAGTCTCACTATGTCCCGCTCCGTAGAGTACTGTGGCATCACAGCTCACAGCAACCTCAAACTCTTGGGCTCAAGTGATTCTCTTGCCTCAGCCTCCCAAGTAGCTGGGACTACAGGTGCCCACCACAGCGACTGGCTACTTTTTTGTTATTGTTGTCATTGTTGTTTAGCAAGCCCTGGCCAGGTTCGAACCCACTAGTCCTGATGCATGTTGTTGACGTACAATCACTGAGCAATGGTGCCAAGCCTCAAACCATAAGTCTTCACTTGAATAATTGTCAATACAGTGAGTCTTTTCATCAGTTAAATTTGTGGGACCATTTCCCAGTCACTGACTTTGGTTTTTTGTTGGTGTTTTTTTTTGTTTGTTTGTTTTTCTTTGATGTGTGTGTGTGCGTGTGCTCGTGCACACGCTAAGGATTTGGGCTATTCACCTCACTTTTTCATCTTTTTAATATGCTAAAAATTACTGTTTAATTCATCTAGTTCTGACATTATCTACTTTCATCCATAGTACATTCGACTGAACAAAGGAATTTCTAACTGCTGACCCCAAGGTAAACTGGGTACACATTCTAGAAATCTATCTGCTCATTTTAACTCCATTGCTTTGGGCAAGTTAACTGGGCATCAGTATTCTCTGATGATGCTTGCACCCTTTCTAATCCCAAAATGTATGAAGGATACAAAACGTGTTAGGCACACTATCAGGTGCACCCGAGGCTGTCTCACTTAATTAATCATCTGAACAGTTTATAACTGTAGGTATAGATAGTACTATTTTATATTTGAGATTGCTGACACCCAAGAAGAGTAAATTCTACAGATGCTCAAATAAAAAACTATCCCTCATTAAAAAAATAATGGTATGATTGAGTCCTTCAATATAGCTCAATATTTGGGCCAATTATTTTACACAACAAAATTATGTAAAGGAAGACACCCTAGTTTGAAATAGCCCCAGTCATAGCTGTGTTGAATGATTCCAGAAGTAAAATTGGTATAACTCTTTTTAAAAAGAGGCCAAAAAACTTAGCACGGGTTTAATAATGTTGCTTTGGGGATGTCCTCTCACAACTCCATATGGTAGAGATGATTATAAACAAGGCTTTTGAAGATCATTTAACAACCCTAAACAGTAAATCTTAGGATCACAGTTATTCCTGCAGAATAAATGAAAAAAAAAATCAAATGTATCAAGGTTATGCAAATGAAACTTGAGACTTGAGGTAAAATGTCCATCAACAGCATCTATCAAAAATTCAAAAATGCAGTGTCTCAACTAGCTCTGGAAAATAGTATTTGATGATCTTACAAATGATTTACTTATAATATATGGGTTCCAGAGATGATTGAGAAACAAATAACTTTTATAAACTATGAGAAATAATGCTAAATCTAAATTAATATCTTATTTAACAAATACTTTACTAAATTTTAAAATTAAATATTATAATTCATTATGTAACTCATAGTTTGATAATTGAAAATTTATTTTCATCTTTATCATTTAGAGCTTATTTTTATCAATTATAGTTAGATGTCTAATTATATGTAGCCAGGAAATAACAGAGAAGAGATTTTAGCTTAGATAGAATTGAAAGCACACTCTATGTCATATACAATCATGTTAAAATTTTATGTAAAACCCTAAGAATACAAGGATAATTCAAAAGGTATTAATGGTTACTGAGGTATTTGGGAGAGGCTTGATGGAAGATAGAGAATTGGAACTGAGTATTGAAGGGTAGTTAGGATTTTTATTGACAGACAAGCATTTTAGTTTGCATGAACATCAAAATAAAGTCATTTCATTCCTAAAAATGTCTCTGTTTTGGTGGACTGATAGTAATTCTAATATTTTACTACCAAAAAATGTCTTTCATTTATTGAGAATTTATAGTCAAGTACCATGCAAAGCATATTGGAAAATGTTCTCATTCAGTTCATATAACAACCCTGAGTATTGCTATTGCTCTCATTCTAGTCAAGAAAAACAGAGAATCAGGGCAATTAAGTCATTTGTCAAAAAGCTTAAAAAATATATAATAGCAGAATAGAAAACCAAGAATATCTAAATGTACTGCCTTAGTTCACAAACCATAGCATTCTCTGGCCTTTGTCTTTTATTTCATATCAAGATTTTTTTTTTTTTTCAGATTTTTTCCCAGGGTCAGGTTTGAACTTGCCACTTCCAATATATGGGGCCGGTGCCCTACTCCTTTGAGCCACAGGTGCTGCCCTTCATATCAAGATTTTTTAAAAAAAAATGTGTGAGGGAAAGATGAATGAACACTAGACCCTCAAGGGAGGTTTTATGGAAATACTCTATTTTGAGTCTGACCTTGAAAGATATATACAATTTAGATATGCAAAAAGGAGATGACAAATACATGTCAATAATGTGAATAAGGGATTATAACAATGGACGAACTGTTTGTGGTAGGACAATGGGAAATGTGTACAACCACACTCAATCCAGTTGACTAGTAAACAAGGAAATTATGGCTTTGCTATTGATTTGCCAATGTTTTGGAATTTTCTTCCACTGAAAGTTTTCTTTAACATCTAAAAGTATATGTATGCTGAGTTATGGTGATTCATCAAGAGTTCAAGAAACAAGTATTCATAATACATTACCCAAGAGGGAATAATAAATGACCTTGCCATAATGGAGTTGGTGTAAATTGTACCTTCTATCAGATTGTAAAAATTATAATCTTATTTCTCTGCCCAACAAATGCTCACAAGTAAGTTATTTTTAAAATGAAGTCAGCACTGACAGAAACGGTGTCGTATTCTATGATAACTGCTTGATATTTGAGACATCCCGGGAAAATGAGCTATTAATGCTCGCTTCTCCCTCTTACAGACTCAGTCTTCATAGTTGCCCGTGGGCTGTGCTAGGCAGAATTTAAATAGTACTTAATGTAACTACAAACACCAACATTTCACATGTAGGTCTCACCTAGGTTTTGTGTCCTGTGTCCTTTGTCCAGCCTGTGTAATTTTCTTTTAAATTTTAAAATAGAAATAATAATAACAAATAAATCTGGAGATCTCTTGAGCTCACTAGCTCAAGGTGAATCTAGGTAACATAGCAAGCTATCATCATCTCTCAAAAAATGTAAAAATAAAAAAATAAAATTTTTATTTGAAATGGAAAAAATGAACATATCATTTCAGTTAGAAAACCAAACAAATTTTATTACTGTTGGAGTTTGTGTTCAAAGTGTATTTAACATTGCATAAGACAAATACAATTTGGAACACCCCAAATGCAAAAAGCTCTCCATTTCCTTTCTCTTGACAGTCTTTCATTGTTTCTCCCACACTTTTACTCCTGCCTTTCGTCCTTCACTCTTCTCCACTCCTCTCTGCCCACTTATCAATGGCCAGCTCAGATTCCAGCTCCTGCACAAAGCCTTCCTTAGCTACTTGGCCCTCCCCATTTTCAATATCCTCTCAGTTTGTTTAGAATTTAAGTCATACCTACATGTGTCACATAGTTAATTCTGTTCATGACATCCGAATCAGCACTAGCATTGATTTGGCAAGGCACTAATAATTAGAATGAAAAAAAGTGGAACTTATAAGTATTTTAAACATAGCTTCTATGGATTTTGTAAGTACGAACTAAGTTCTCAGAATATCGTAGCTGATCCACTGGCCTCTGATTGCTCATATGTAACTGTATTCATAAATGATTTTCCTATTTCCCACCTTCCTCCGTTACTGACTTCTAAAGAGCATTACATCTCCGGTCTCCCTAGAAATGATCTTGCTGGTTCTATGTGTATCTCTGGCACTTTGCTTGAAGTTTTCCCAGGAAATATTTGGGAAACCCCGATGCTGTGTATATAGGTCCCTATGTCTTATCATTGACGTATTTAGATTCCCCACTAAGGAAATCTAGATTATATTGCGCTTGAGCTTAAAACCATAATTAGTAGAGCTTATCTGCTTTTCAGCTTTCAGAAATCACCTTATGAACATTAATGTCTAAAAATCTTAAGATATCTTGTAAAATTTATTATCTAGTTTGTCTAGTGTTTTATATGCTACTCCTTTCTTCGCTTCAATTCTCTTACACCTTCATACAGCACTGTTGTCACATGTTATTTCTATCTATCTATCTAGCCAAGCAGGCAATATATGGGAACATATTCATTATATTCCTTATATACGAATGAATAAGAAGTTACATGGTAAATGCCTATGTTTTAAAAGTGAATCACCCTGCTGTCTGTTATGAGACGTAACTATTTAGTTAGAGCCTATATAACACTCAATAATAGGAGCACATTACTTGTTCAATAAATGTTTATAATTAAAAATATATGAGGAATGATTCTTAACTACTAATGTTACTATACAAGTGGTCTGGGATGCTAAAGCGGGTGGATTTGCTTGAGCTCAGAAGTTCCAAACTAGCAAGACTGTGTCTCTTCTACAAATAGAAAAACTAGCTGGGCATTGTAAGGGGCTCCTATAGTCTCAGCTACTTGGGAGACTGAGAAAAGAAGGTCACTAGAGCCCAAGAATTTGAGGTTGCTGTGAGCTATGATGCCATTGCAGTCTACCCCAGACAACAGAGTGAGATTATGTCAGAAAAAAAAGTTATCATATTAATAATCTATAGAAGCAATGAATAATTTTCATCAGTGAATAGACTTATGTCTGTTCAATAGAAGGTTAAATGGCTTTCTTCCAGACTCCTAGGGTTGATCCAATCTTTGCACCCAGATGAAAAAACATTGTACACATAAAAAAACTATACATTTTTCTGTGTTGTGAAAGATATTGAACAGGTAAAATTTTCTGAAACTTGAAGCTAATATTTAATATATTTTCAAGGTGTTATTATAAAGATTTTTTAATTTACCATTGCAAAAGAAAAACTTACTCAGTAGGACAAATATGCTAAAAATAGGACAATGCAAAAAAGAGGAAAATTTCCTATGGTCCTAGGATCAAAAGTCAGATTGCAGATGTCTGTAGCTTCCAACTCTGCCCCATTAGATATTTGCATTCAATTTAAATGAATGGATTAATTTAAGTTTGCATAACTTTCATTGTCCTTGCTTATTTGGGGGGATGAGTGTTAACAAATAAGCAAAAAACTGAAAAGCAATAAGCAAGTGAGTAGAGAGTCAGAGAACAGAAATCTCAAAATAGCACAGTTAGATTATATGCTCTGCTCTGGGGAGGAACCAGAGAGGAGGCCATGGGCGGGTGGCCAGGCAGAATAAACAAAAGGGAAGATTCACAGCTCTTAGGTTGTCTCTTCTTGTTTTCAATAGAGAGAAAGCACAGATTTCCATTTATCCTTCTTAATATTATAAGAAAAATATTCACCAAGAGATTATAATTCTGATCTAGAAATATAAATATTTAAGCAGATTTTTTAAATAAGTAAGAAAGAGGGAGAAAAATCTATGATCTTTCAGGAAGAAACTGAAAGGAATATTAGGAAAACATAATTTATGGAGTTTTTGTTTATTACTCCCTACATACCAGAGTACATAAAATCAGAAATTTCAGACACCAACTAGTTTTTTTTTTCAGAGAAGACATTCATTTCTTTTTACATTTATCTTATTTCTGATATATTTGATGTGTTTTTTTCTCATTTGACAGTATTTTCACAAATATTTTAGCAAAGTAAGCAATAAAGTAATAGTGCTTAGAGTATTTTCACTACAGGTTGTCACTTATGAGGTGATTCATCAAGTTTCTTTGCCTGAGTTTTCTCATATGTAAAATAGGGATGACAATAGTACCACCTAATGTTGTGAGAATTAATTGATTTAATACATGTAAAACATCTAAGACTCTACAACGGTCACTTCAAAAATATTCAATACTTACTGGCTATTTTTCCTTCTCCTCACCTAGTAAAATTGAAATGGCCCTTACAAATTGATGAAGGGGTGCAAGGCAAGAACTAGATGAAGGGCCCTAAACTCCATAAAGGAACAGGCTTAGGTAAAAATAATGGTCATAGTCATTCAGTGTCTCCTTTTTTGCTTGATAATAATCATTGTCCTCTTGTCTCCTCCTTCATAATTGCTAACCTGGAGTCATACAGAGTTGTCACTACATGACTATCCTTTTCAAACCCTTCAGGTTTCTAAGGCATCTTCCAGGGCCTGAATACCTGTGGACTGGCTGATCCACTGAGACAAAGGAACTGACTCAACTGGTCTCTTGATGTCCAGTCAAGAACCTGGTCCTGCCTTCAGTGGATTGGCTGACCCACCTAAGAAGGGACCCATGCCAAGAGACTGGTTCTTCCCCAATCAGACAATTAGCAGACCGTGATTGCTAATCCTCTGCTCACCAAACTGTCTTTCAAAACCCTGTCTCTCAAATCCTGGGAGAGGAAGATTTGAGAAATTCCTCCCATTTCCTCATTTAGTGCTATGTGGAAGTAAACTCTTTCTCTGCTTTGAACTCTGCTGTCTCTGCGTTATTGGCTTCTTCTTGGGGAGCGGACAGATGAACCTGGTTGGGCAACAACAAAATCAACTGTTGTCCCATTTTAGGTATAAAAAAAAAAAGTAAGGTATATGAATATTAAGTAACCTGGTCAACGTCACAGAGAAGTCAGTGGCAAGGTTAGTGTGCTGTATGTACAATATTACTTTTAGTTTCACCAAACTGTTAACTGAAGATCTTATTTATAGACCGTTTACAAATCACCTCAAGTTCACCTTTCATAGATCCTCTGTGCCCCTTACTTTCACACTAATTCTTTTGTGCATTTTCATTTCTATTTACTGAGCAGACTGTGAGCTCTGTTCAATGAGAATTGTATTCCTATTATACTACATCTCTCACAGCTCATGCTCTGATACTATAAAAAATTGCACAGGTCACTGGTTAAAAATGGAAAGGCCCTCTGTGGACATCAGCAGAATTCTGTCTTGGGCTGTGTTTTTCTGCATCAGTACAGCGCTGGGTTTCAGTGTAAAGTTCCACAATCTCTTCACACTCCTGCCTGTGGGCACACAGATTTTCATCCCACTCAGCCTGCTGGGATGGCACTCCTGGGGAAGGTGGCAAGGTGGCATAGGCTGTGCAAGAATGTCTTTTCTGCTAGATTCAGTGCCACTTTCTTTGATATATTGTAAAAATCATGAGTATGAATGCTCACTTGATTTTTAGTTCTTCTGAAAGTGCTTAAGTGGATAGAGGTTGACTTTAATGTTCTTGATGTTCGTGCAGAAGGATGATCATGGGAGGGTTCTATAAGCCATCTTGCTCCCTCCTCTCTGTACTTTTCAATGATTACATTTTAATAGGATAGCTCATAAGTTTTGCTTTTTTTTTATTTCAGATTAATATGAGGGTACAAATATTTAGGCTACAGAATTTTCATTTCTAAGGTAAAGTTCAAGTTGTAGTTCAGCGCTACACACAGGGGGCATGCTGAACACCCTCATATGTGTACATTAGGTGAGATCCTTCCAATCGTCCTTCCTCCACCCCCTTCCTCTCATTCTCCTCTCCCCCTCACCCTTGTTAGACTATACTTGTGTTTTTCTTTCATAAGTTGTTAATATATTGGTTTCAAATTAGTATTAAGTACATTGGATACAATTTTTTTTCCTTTTCTTTGAGATAATTTACTAGGAAGAATGCGAGGTCACAAGCTTTTAAGAAAGATATTTCTGGGTTGTAAAACACTTATATTTCAAAAGAAAAGATAAAAAACTTAATAATTACAAGTTTCTTTTTCTTTTTCTTTTTTATTAAATCATAGCTGCATAAATTAATGCAATCAAGGGATACAATGTGCTGGTTTCGTATACAATCTGAAATGTTTTTATCAAACTGTTTAACATACCCTTCCTGGCATTTTCTTAGTTATTGCATCAAGACATTTGTATTCTGCATTTAGTAAGTTTTGCTGAGTACATTGGATACTTTTTCTTCCATTCTTGAGATACTTTGCTAAGAAGAATATGTTCCAGCTCTATCCATGTAAACATGAAAGAGGTAAAGTCTCCATCTTTCTTTAAGGCTGCATAGTATTCCATGGTATACATGTACCACAATTTATTAATCCATTCGTGGGTCAATCGGTACTTGGGCTTCTTCCATGACTTAACAATTATGAATTGGGCTGCAATGAACATTCTGGTACAGATGTCTTTGTTATTATGTGATTTTTGGTCTTCAGGGTATATACCAAGTAAAGGAATTATAGGGTCGAATGGCAGGTCTATTTTTAGATCTCTAAGTATTCTCCAAACATCCTTCCAAAAGGAACGTTGTAGTGTGCATTCCCACCAGCAGTGTGGAAGTGCTCCATTTTCTCCACATCCACGCCAACATCTCTGGTTTTGGGATTTTATCATGTGGGCTAATCTTACTAGAGTTAGGTGATATCTCAAAGTAGTTTTGATTTGCATTTCTCTGATGATTAAGGATGGTGAGCACTTTTTCATGTGTCTGTAGGCCGTGCACCTGTCTTCTTTGGAGAAGTTTCTCTTCAAGTCCTTTGCCCACCCTGAGA
>CAUYRH010012674.1:0-44237 GCA_963574655.1 Perodicticus potto | reverse complement strand
TTTTCGGCCTGGCTGTTGTTGGTATACATAAAGGCTACAGATTTATGGTTGTTGATTTTGTAGCCTGAGACATTGCTGTAGTCCTTGATCACTTCTAAAGGTTTTGCAGCAGAGTCCCAGGTGATTTCCAGGTATACAATCGTTACATCTGCGCAGAGGGAAAGTTTGATCTCTTCTGACCCTCTGTGGATACCATTGATCGCCTTTTCTTCCCTGATTGCAATGGCTAAAACTTCCATTACGATATTGAAGAGCAATGGAGACAATGGGCAACCTTGCCTAGTTCCTGATCTAAGTGGAAATGGTTTCAATTTAACTCCATTCAATATGATATTGGCTGTGGATTTGCTGTAGATGGCCTCTATCAGTTTGAGAAATGTCCCTTCTATACCAATTTTTTAAGTGTTCTGATCACGAAGGGATGCTGGATATTGTCAAAGGCTTTTTCTGCATCAATTGAGAGAATCATGTTGTCTTTATTTTTTAATTTGTTTATGTGCTGGATTACGTTAATTGATTTACGTATATTGAACCAGCCTTGAGATCCTGGGATTAATACTAATTTTTCATTCAAAGAGTTCCAAGGTCAAATAAGTTAAGGAAACCCTGTGTCAATCTTATCTGGCTATAGTGCACATTCACATATCATAAGTTTTGAAAAGTCAGTCCTCTCATAAAGAAATCGGCTTAACTTCAGGCAATACAGTATTTTCTAAGCTGATATTTGTTTCCACAAAGCTTAGAAGAGTTTCATTTATAGCAACTGGAACCATGACCACAGCAGGTGCTCAACAGAATATATGTTTTTGTTTGTTTTTGTTGTTGTTGCAGTTTTTGGCCTGGGCCGGGTTTGAACCCGCCACGCTGGGTAGAGTGCTGTGGCATCACAGCTCACACAACCTCCAACTCCTGGGCTCAAGCAATTCTCCTGCTTCTGCCTCCCAAGTAGCTGGGACTACAGGCACCCACTACAACACTCGGCTACTTTTTGGTTGCAGCAGTCATTGTTGTTTGGCGGGTCCGGGCTGGATTTGAACCCACCAGCTCAGGTGTATGTGGCTGGCACCTTAGCCGCTTGAGCCATAGGCACCGAGCCATCTCGTCTTTATTCTTTTCAGACACCACTGCTAGAATATTCAAGCTTGCTGCACTATGGTGTATGTGTTCCAAATGTGTTGTTCTCATTAATACCAGGAGGGAAGCAGGCATGAAAACTCCTGGAAGAATCAGGAAAATATTTAAGAAAAATATTTTTGAAAGTTGAATTGCTATATAACTACTTCCCCTAAGAATTGCAAATGTTCAAACATGTGTGTTTGTGTAAATATTTATAGCTATTAGCCATTGACACCATAGCAATTGTTTAAATAGTACTTTTTTTTTTTCAAAAAGCAACAGTAATTATAGATGTTAATTATAGAATTTGGCTGGTGAGTATCCATGGTAAAATTTATTTAATTATTCTATATGTTTAAAAATGTTTAACATTGAAAAGATCTGATTATGACTTTTTAAATTCTAAAATACAAGAATATAGTTTTTCTATATATTTTTCATTTCAAGTTGAAATACTTTTTTAAAATTTCAGATTAATATGAGGATACAAATGATTAAGTTATAATGTTTGTGTTTGTTAGGTAAGGTACCTGTTGTAGTTGTGTCCCACACCCAGGAGGTGTGCCATATACCCATACATTTCACCCTCTGGGTGGAAGCACATCAATCTTTTTTCCTCTTCCCCTCTCCCTCCTCACTCCTCCCCCCAACTTGAATTGAGTTTTTCTGAAATACTTTTTGATCTACAAAGAAAGGCTATAAATGAATATTAACGAATCGTACTCAGCAACAGGAAATGATTTGATATAAATTATTGCAGAAATGTTTACAAGACAGGTAAAGTCTAATCATATATGTATAGCACATTAATACTATATTTATTTTTTAAAGTGGTATTATTATGCCCTTTTTATAGATGGGTAAATTGAGATATAACAACTTGTCTAAGACTGAGGAGCAATTCACTGGCATAGCTAGGATCACTTGCACCCCTCCTCAAGGCATAAGAACAAAATGCTCTCTCCTCTTCATTAGGGAAATTTATGTACAAGTACTGTAAGCAGCTCAATCTAAAGATTTGCCATTATTTTTGTTGTAAATCAGGTTTATATAATCAATACATGTGTAAGTGAGATGCCACTATGACTTGTTTGATCCATATTTGCAAACATCTTTATTCTAAAGCTGTTATAGTGTCAGCATGCACTTTTTTTTCATTTTTATGAAGTTGACTTTAATTTTGGCAACATACTTACTTTTAGTCATAAATCTCTAAAGTAATTTTATTTTAATAATTTAAAATCTCAAGGAACCATTTCTTCTATATTGTCAAATTTCTGGGCACAGAGATTCTTCTACTATTGAGAGATACTCTTTTGTATCTCTGTGGCATCTGTTATTATTTCTCCTTTATCATTCCTGATTGAGGTTCCTAGAGTTTTTACTTTTCTGTTTCTAGTAAGTCTGGCCAAGGGTTTTTATTTATTCTATTTACTTTTTTCAAAAAAACAATTTTGTTTCATTAATTTTTTGAATGTTTTTTTTGTTTTGTTTTGTTTTCAATTAATCTCTGACTTAATTTTGGCTATTTCCTTTCTTCTGTTTGGTTTAGGGTTAAATTGTTCTTCTTTTTCCAATTCTATAAGGTAGTTTGTGAGCATGCTGATGTGTTCACTTTCTGTTTTTCAAAGGTAGTCATCTAGCATGATAAATTTTCCTCTCAGGACTGCTTTTGCTGTATCTCAGAGGTTCTGGTAACTTGTGTTTTCATTGTTGTTATGTTTGAGGAAATTAACAAGTTCCTCTTTAATCTCTTCCTGGACCCAACTATCATTCAGCATAAGGTTGTTTATTTTCCAAGATTTGTGTTGGGATGAACAATTTTGTTGGAGTTGAGCTTCACTATTGTGGTGCTGTGATCTGAGAAGAGACATGGTATAATTTCTATTCCTTTAATTTTGCTGCAGTTTGATTTGTATCCTAGGATGTGATCTATTTTCGAGTATGCACCATGAGCTGATGATAAAAAAGTATATTCTTTTACTTTGGGATGGTGTGGTCTATATATGTCTATTAATCCCATTTGATCTAGGGCATGTTTTTAAGTCCTTTATACCTTTGTTTAGTTTCAGTTTAGAGGATTTGTCCAGTTCTGTCAGAGGGGTGTTGAAGTCCCCAACTATTAAAGTATTATGGGATATGAGATTGCTCAGAGCCCTCAAGGTCTGTTTCATAAATCTGGGAGCATTTAAATTAGGTCCATAAATGTTTAGTATTGAGATGTCTTCTCATTGAATTGTTCCTTTGATCAGTATGAAGTGTCCATCTTTGTCTTTCTTAACTAAAGTTGCTTTGAATCCACTTGTGTCTGAGAATAAGATTGCAACCCCTCCTTGCTTCTGAAAAAAATGGGGCTTAATGAAACTGAAAAGCTTCTGTACAGCTAAGGCAACAACAACCAAAGCAAACAGATAACCTACACATTAGGAAAGGATATTTGCATATTTTGATTCAGACAAAAGTCTGATAACTAGGATCTACAGAGAACTCAAATTAATAAACATAAAAAGAGCCAACAATCCCTCAGATCAAGAGAGATGAACAGAACCTTCTCTAAAGACAGACAAAAAAATGGCTAACAAATATATGAAAAAATGCTTATCATCCCTAATTATTAGAGAAATGCAAATCAAAACCACCCTGAGATATCATCCAACCCCAGTGAGAATGGCCCACATCATGAAGTCTCAAAACCGCAGATGTTGCCGTGGATGTGGAAAGAAGAGAACACTTTTACACTGCTGGTGGGACTGCAAACTAATATAACCTTTTTTGGAAGGCAGTATGGAGAAACCTCAAAAAACTCAAGCTAGACCTCCCATTTGATCCTGCAATCCTACTGCTAGGCATCTGCCCAGGAAAAAAAAAAAAGGGACTCTTGCACTAGACTGTTTATTGCAGCTCAATTTGCAATCACCAAAATGTGGAAACAGCCTAAATGTCCACCAACCCAGGAATGGATTAACAAGCTGTGGTATATGTATACCATGGAATATTATTCAGCCACTAAAAAAGATGGAGACTTTACATCCTTTGTATTATCCTAGATGGAAGTGGAACACATTATTTTTAGTAAAGCATCACAAGAATGGAGACATAAGAATCCTATGTACTCAATTCTGATACGAGGACAATTAAGGTCCTAGTACACAGTGGGGGATGGGGAGAGCTGAGAAAGGGAAGGAGGGAGGAGAGGTGGTGGTCAAGGGTTTGGTACACCTTTTGGACATAGGACACATATATAAGAGGGTCCTTATGTAACAAAAGCAATCAATGTAATCTAGTTCTGTGTACCCTCAATGAATCCCCAATAATTAAAAAAATATATATGGAAGGAAAAATAATTACATCTATATAACTATAAAAAGAAATCCTCTTAGCAATTACTCTCATTAAAAACACAGTTTTCTAACCTGTCTTGACAGTCTTTCATTCTGACATCAAATATTTTTGAGTTAACATGTAAACTACGTATTAATCGGATACTCAGTTTTCCCCCACAGTGTCTTAATCCGCTTCCTTGAGTCACTAATAAAATGATTTAATTCAAAAAAAATATAAAAAATAAAATCGCAAGGAATAGTATTTCTTAAAATGGAAAGCAGCAAATTATAAATTCTTATTTAATAATGATACCTTTTCAGAAATCAAGACATTTAGACTTCTTTCAGAACACATAAAGGGAAACTACAAAATGCTTCTTACATCATCAACATATTTGAACCCCAGGAGAATCCTTAACATACAAAAGTCACTTGTACTGTGGATCAAATCCAGTCTTGGATACCAAGGAGAATGACTTAACTTTCTACAGGTGTCTCTCTATGGAATCAGACAATTTCACATTTTTATTAAAAGCCTAGAAAGTGGGTGGCGCCTGTGGCTTATCAAGTAGGGTGCTGGCCCCAAATACCGAAGGCGGTGGGTTCAAACCCGGCCTCGCTGAAATGCAAAACAGAAAAATAGTTGCGCGTTGTGGCGGGCGCCTGTAGTCCCAGCTACTTGGGAGGCAGAGGCAAGAGAATCACCTAAGCCCAGGAGTTGGAGGTTGCTGTGAGCTGTGTGACGCCACGGCACTCTACCAAGGGAAATAAAAGTGAGACTCTGTCTCTACAAAAAAAAAAAAGGAAAGAAAGAAAGAAAAAAAAAGCCTAGAAAGTTTTACTCTTGTGTGGATATTCTGACTTCTGGGCACACTGTACTGACACCAATAACAAAAATGATTTAATTTGGGATAACCTTTTTAAAGCACTTGAGCCAAAATGTTTATAAAGTATTTTTATTTTATATGAATTCAAATATGGGACCTTTGTGCCAAGATTTAGACTACACCCTACAGGAGCAATAGCCTTGGCATTTGGGAAGTGAAATGACAGCCTTGCTTCCAGATCCTCTAGTTCACAAGACTTTCTCATTACTTGTTTAACAGTCTCATTCTTTTTGTTAAATTTTTTAGGGCCTATTTTTAAAATGTCATTCTCTCCAGCCTCATTGCAAAGGGTCATTTCAATATATAGATAGTATATATTAGGAATATATAGAAAGTATAAAGAAGAAAATAAACATAACCAGTTACATGTTTATCAACATTTAGGTATAGCATTTTCCTGCTATCAAAATCTATATGATTTCTGAATTCCAATATAAACTTCTTTTTCACCTAAGTGTAAAAAAAGAAAAAAAAAGGAATGAAATTTAATCATTGTGAATCTTGGGTCTGGAGAGGAGTTTCGATAGAGAGGAGTACCCATTACTTACTACATAGTCCTAAGAGTATGCACATAGCTAAAATGCCATACAACAAAATGACACTACTGAAAAAATAATGTATCAATTTTCACAAAAGAAGCCTCATATTTTTTGGTAGGAAAGGCTATTAGGTTAGACAAAATAAAGTTTTAGCTTTTTCTGCCAACATTTCCTTTTTCTTACTTTCTTTTGATTTCTACAAGTGTGGACCTATATATTTTTTGATGTAACATCCTTAAAATACACCTAAAGACTTTTGCCATAAAATGCTTCTTTGTAATTATAGCTTTGAAGAACATATTTAAAAGATATAAATGCTGCACTTTTCAAATGTAAAGTCAGAACTTTTTTGTCCATAATATAAATCAGTATAAATCAGATGTTCAAGTACACACACATTTTTAACTGTTACAAACAAAAATAAAATCACAGGTGACGCTAACCCCTACGTTAGCAAGAAAAGTACAAATTTTGCTTTCTTTTGTAAATGTTCAAGTTTCTTTTTGAATCCCATGGATGAACAAGGAAGCCAGATCTGGTTTCCCATAGAGGAATCATTTGAGACAGAAATAATCATGTAAGCACAGGAAATCTGTGAGCACCTGAACAAGGACAGGCAATACCAGGAAGAAGGACAACATTACTACCATGTTCTTTCATGCTTGGCCACAGTATGGATCTTTAAAAACAAGCTAATCAGTGCAAAGTAAAATGTAACCATTTGTTTATAATAAAGAAAAAACCTCTCTACTCATATGTATACATATGTAACGAAAACCAAAACTTAATGCATATAGGAATCCCAACAATGAAAATCTAAATTTACCTTTAATTCTAACCATTATCCTACAACGGTATCATTATTAGCATCTCTCTCTCTTTCTCTTATTTAATGGGCACAGCTCATTGGTGTATAATGCTACACATTAAGAAGTGTGTGGCGTATTACCCAGACTCTTCAGTGGCAGAAAGCAAGAGTTCCATAAGAACCTTACTCTTAGTAGAATTTAGTAGAATAATGTAAATCTGAAGGACTTGGACTATATAAGTTGAAATTGGGTACTATTTCTTGAAGATTTGAGATCTAATACTTTTATAACCCTCAAATTCTTTCATAGTTAGTCATGTGTGTATTGGGGAGAGAGAAGGTAAAAGGGAATGGGGGTAAGAAGCTTTAGGAAGGAAAGAGGAATAACACTCAAACATTCCTTGCATCTACGCATCATCTACAGAACTAAACAGCACCTTGGTTTTTAAAAAATAAAAGAACACTTCTGAAAGATTTCAATATACAGTGTAAGCTATGTGTACTCTCAAACCATCAAGACTACATCAGAAGTAGTATGAGTTCAACACCTGCATTAGCAAAGGTTTGTGTGCCACCTCTAGGTAGTCATGCTTTCTCACTGCAGGTCTAGCAGTGAAAACATCAAAAGATATAGGTATATTAAAGAAGGTAATTAGTCAGTTCCTACCTCCACGTAGTCCTTGGCATGGCCCCAATCTCGTTTGGCATCCAGATTTCCCAGACTGAAGCATTCCAGTTGTCCAAGGTAAATCTTAGCTACTGAACGACTAATTTTTCGAGTAACAAAATTAGCTCCTAAAAAAGAGGCAAAAGATGTATTATCAGTGGAGTACATTTGACATTTGCAGTATGGTGAACCAAGTCCAATCTCAGCCTTGGGCATTTTTTACCCTCCTGCCATTTAAAATAATAAAAGAAAATAAAAAGAGAAAAGATCATTATCTGTCATTTAGACAAGTTAAGAAGCTCTAATTCTAAGTGTCACATCAGCTCTACTTCCATAACAAACATTTTTCTTTGGAGGACTTCTTAACATTCCTAATTTGCTGCTTCAATATGCGACCCAGGCATTAGGCCAAGGAAAAGTTGTCAGACTGCCAAATTTTAAACAGAATATTCAAAGGGTTGTATAAAGGGAAATGCCAGAATGGACGACAGACATCTAAGACCACCCTGATTTTTTTTAAGAACACAAACATCATAGATTCTTATTAATAAAGCTATTTTGGGACTCATGGAGAAAATGGAACCAAGTAGATTAGTTCACAGGGTATAACTAGTTAAAGGAAACAAAAAAGTTAAAGGATTTATTTGAGTTGCCTTTCTGCTAAAATAAGTGGGGATCATTCTTATTTAGAAACTACTATACAAATAAAAAGCATGACATGTTGGCTAGTCAAGTTTCTCTTTTGCAATGCTATACTGCAATACCATCTTCTAACTTTACTAAGTATTATTCACAGAAATGGCTGTTGAATCAATTGTACACATATTTTGAAATGATAAATGAAAGGTGTTGGACACCGAAGAAAGTTCAAAGCCCATTTTCATATTCTCTGGTCTTAATAAGGGGAATTATAGGTGTTGTAAATTTGGGCAAGAATATGACCTAGCACAAGTTCAAACACAAACCTTATACACAAACTCAGTATATACATCTATACCAATGTCATGTCATTAAAAAATATAATGGGCCCACCATGGAAATCCAAATTTGCAATTTCCCTTATCAGTTCATTGGGTACATTAAGAAATCCGAAGTTTCCACTTTCCACAGAAGTTTATAAAATGTACAGAGGTACTTTTAAAAAAAGTTTTTCAAAATGAAGAAATACTTCCTAAACACAATCTTTTAAACATATTACTAATGGGCATTTTTTTAATTTTCTAGTTTCTACTGACTTATAACAGTCAAATTTAAATATATAAGCAAATTTAGGGGTTTTGATGTTTAGCTTTCTTTCAATGTCAGGACTATATTATTACCCCAAAGTGTACTAGGTAAACTAGTATAGTAGTGATGCCGAACTATTATTTGAAGTTCCCAAAACAAAATAGCTCAGATTAACTTAGTCACGGCAATCTAATAAAAGCATCTAGCTTATTCCCACAATTTATTTATTCTTTGTCCCCGTATTAACTGAGCATCTAATAAGCACCAAGCACTGAGCTGGACATGGGGGATCTGGGAATAAACAAGCAGCTTTTGCTCTCAGGTATCATACAGAGAGGCAGGTGGGCAAATAACCCAGTGCTGACCCCAGTAAAATGACTGGTTTGCAAGGAGGAAAACACTTGGGGGCTTGTAAGGTGGTGGACACAGCACCTGAGAAATGACCACTGGAAAAGGAGCCTGAATTGCATCTAATAGTGAGGTCATGAAGGGATTAATCAAGCTGTAAAACAGGATGGCACCCCAGGCAGAAGGAATACCAAGAGCAAAGATGCAGAAGGGCCTTTCTGGTTTAAACCTTACCACAACCTTACTGTGATTACAGCATATCCAATGATGGCTAACCCTGTGAGCACTGTGCTAAGCTCTTCAGAAGGGGTAACATTTAATTTTCAGAGCAATCCATGGGCTAAAAACTCCCATTTTGCACACAAAGAACCTTAGGTTCAGTGAAGCTACGTAAACTGGTCATTCTAAAACAGGATTCAAATCAAGATCTACATGACTGACTACAAAGCCCAGCCTCCAACACTGTCAAAACTCTAATATCATGCTACAAGTGTGTATCCTTTTTTATCTGTATCCAAAAGTTCTTGGACAACAAGCCAAAATTAAATAAAATTTCTAGTTTTTAAGATTTAACTTTAACTGTTATTATTTAAAACAGCTATATTGAGATATAATTCACAAACCATAGAACTCATTTATTTAAAGTACATACGTCAATGGGTTTTAATATATTCACAGAGTTGTACGGCCCTCACCATAATCAATTTTAGATTTTTATCACCCTAAAGAGAAACACGGTACCCTTTAGCAGTCACTCATCCTTTCTCCCCATGCTCCATAACCCTAGGCCACTGCTAATCTACTTTTTATCTCTATAGATTTCCCTATTCTGGATACTTCATATAAATGCAGTCATATAATATCTGATGTTCTATGGCTGGCTTGTTTCACTTAGCGTAACATTTTTAAGGTTCATCAATGTTGCAGTTTGAATCAGTACATCACTCCTTTTCTTTATAGGCAAATAATATTGTATTGAATGGATATATCATATTTTATGTATCCATTCTTCAGCAGATGAACATATGGGCTGTTTCTATCTTTTGGCTATTTTGAGTAACACTGAGCATTCATGTACAAGTATTTGTGTGGCCATGAGTTTGCGGGGGGTACATATTATTGCCTAATGGTAGCATTACTGACTCTTGTGGTAACTCTGTGGTTAATCTATTGATGAACTACAGACTGTTCTCCAAAGTGGCTTCACCACTTTACATAAAACAGAAGTCCGATTTCTGTACATCTTCCTCAAACTTGTTATGGTCTTTTTATCTGTAATCATCCTAGTGAATACTTAGTGGTATTTCATCGAGGTTTTGATTAGCATTTCTCTTATAATAATATGGAGCATCTACCTTTCCTTGTGCTTATTGGCCATTTGTATATCTTATTTAGAGAAATGTCTATTCAGATTCTTTGACCATTTTTTAATTGGTTTACTTTTTTTAATAGAGTTGGAAATTCTTTATATATTCTGTATCTAAGTCCCTTATCAGACATATAACTTGCAAATATTTTCCCTCATTCTAAAGTTGCCTTTTCACTTTCTTGATATTGCCCTATGGGCACAGAAGTTTTTTTGTTTTTTTTCTTTTAATTTTGATAAAGTCTAATTGTCTATTTCTGTAATTGTAGAATGTGCTTTTGGTGCTACATCTAAGAAGGCTTTGTTAACCCAAAGTAATGATGGGAGATGTGCCCCTATATTTTCTTTCATGAATCTTGTAATTTTTGTTCTTACATTTAGATTTTCAATCCATTTCCAGTAAATTTTTGTGAATGGTATAATGAAAGGGTCAAACTTGATTCATCTTTATGTGAATGTCCTGCTGTTTCAGTATTATTTGTTGAGATGACTGTTCTTCCCCAATGAACTATCTTGGTACCTTTGTCAAAAGTAAATGTAAAGGATAATTTCTGACTTTCAATTCTATTCCACTGATCTATATGTCTGCCCTAAGGACAGTGAAACAGTCTTGGTCATTATAGCTTCGAGGTAAATGTTAAAATCAGTGAGTTTTTTTCAACTTTATTCTTTTTAAAGATTTTTAGAGTTATCCTCTGTGCCTTGAATTTCTGTAGGAATTTCAGGATTAACTTGTTGATAATACCTACTGGAATTTTAATAGGGATTATGTTAAATCTGATCAATCTAGGGAGTATCTCCCTCACAACAGTGTTATATTTTTAGATCTATGAACATAGATGTCTTTCCACTTATTTAGGGTTTTAAAAATTTCTTTCAACAACGTCTAGTACTTTTCAGAGAATGATTTTACACTTCTTCTATTAAATTTGTTCCTAAATATTCTTTTTTTTTTTTTTGAGACAGCCTCAAGTTGTCACCCTGGATAGAGTGCTGTAGCATCACAGCTCACAGCAACCTCCAATTCCTGGGCTCAAGAGAGTCTCCTGCCTCTGCCTCCCAAGTAGCTAGGACTACAGGTGCCCGCCACAGCGCCCGGCCATTTTTTTTTTTTGGTTGCAGCCGTCATTGTTGTTTGGTGGGCCTGGGCTGGATTCGAACCCGCCAGCTCAGACGTACGTGGCTGGTGCCTTAGCCCGTTGAGCCACAGGCGCCGAGCCCCTAAATATTCTTTTTAATGTTACTATTAAAAAAACTGTTTTTCTATAATATTACACTTTCAGATTAATTTTAAACATTTTAGCAATTATATGTTTCACTAGTTAATTTTTAGGAGAGGCTTAAAATGATTCTTTTTAAAATTTCACTTCCATTTTTACTCCATGTAACCACAAGACTGTTTTTAGCAGAGAATTATATAAAGCATATACTACGAGGGATGGGAGCACAGAGGTAACTGCCCAGCCATGGAAAGTGAGCAGCACAGAGACCCTGAGCACAGGCCCAAGTCAGAACAATCTGGCTTATAAACCATGGAGATGTTCCCTAAGCCACAGTACAATGCAGGCAGAATCCCTCCTCTGTTGAGATGACCTCAGTGGTTATAAATTACAACACATACAGATAATGTAAGCCCCATAATTATTTTAAATAAATACTTGCTTTCTAAGAACCATAAACTATAAGCCCCTAGTTAGATAGAGGACTAGACTAAGAAATTTAGCCCTATCAACTGCAGTAAGCCAGCTCTGCAGTTACTAAATCGTGCTATCTTATACAAACCATTTAACACATCTGAAGTTACAGTCTCCTTTGCAAGCTACTTGCATATTAATACTTGCCATGCCAAACCACAGGGTACACTAATGTAGATGAAATGGCATGGTAGAACACAAATCACTACAGAAATGTAAAGAGTATCTTCATACCCTTCCTTCCTTGTAAAATAAAGGTAATAATGGTAATTAACAGGTGGGTTTGATGTTTAAAGGAGAAAATCCAGGTAATGATTGTTAGCAAGATCTGATAAATGTTAATTAGCCACTATTAAAATTATTACGTTAAAATGTTAATGGTTATCTGTAATTAAGTCTCAATGAAAAGTTAAGATTTCTTAGTTCTTCTATGACTACGTCTCTTAATTCTCTGATTTTAAAAGTCTGAGACTGAGAACAAAGATTGTTAAGTAAATAGCCACTGCCAAAAGCAGGCACGTAGACTCACATGCAAAGCACTAAAACACATTTCTAGAATTATTTTGGGTCACAATTTCTATATAAACACATAAATCTAAAAAAAAGAGAGTAACCACATATATACTATTCATAAGAAAGAGACTGAGTTTATGAGTTATGCTAGTTATGCTAGAATGTAAATAGAATTTCAGGTGAGGCAATACAACAAGAAAAACTGCCATATTAAAAAACATCAATATATGCTAGATAAAATATTACTGTTATTACTTATTTAAATTAAATACAAAGCTGAGACTCCAAGAAATAAAAGGAAATCCCCAGGTGAAGGGGGAGCTCCAGAGCACAAATCATGGTGGGTGCTGAAGAGTCTTGGCTGGGATTAAGAATGGAAGGTCATCTGTAAACGGGTTCAGCTCTGACACCCTGCCTGAGACAAAGGACAAGATCTTCCATCCAGGGAACTAAAGTTAAAGTCAGTGTTATTATCTTAAGCAAGTGTTTTAAGTTATCAGTTGTCTTACACATAAAATGGGATCATAATCCATACTAAGGATCAAATATCTGCTACACTACAGAACAGTTAATCAACATAAAGTATTTATATTTTATGTTTGCTACCTTGATATTTCTATTGTGATAAATATTTAAAAACATTAAGGCTCTTTTTCTTCTTTTGCATTTTCTTTACATGACCTTTTGCTTAGTAAGTCCAAGGTTAGAGAAGATTAGAAGAGCTACACTAAATTAAGAAAAAAATAGTTACTATTCAACCTCATCCCTCAAAATAGAATTCTGTAACAAGACATTAAATTAGAAAGCAAGGCTTCACAGGGAAAAATAATTTTCTAAACAATTTTAGAAATTATTCACACCTCAAGCTGGAGCAGCTGCATGCTACAATAAGTGGGGAAGTGAGACTCTCTAGGGGCACAAGCAGTGGCAAGAAGGCCAACTGGCCCGCATGGGCCCTGAGTTGGTCCTGAATGTGAGGGAAGGGAGGGCCCGTAGTTGAGAACACCACCTAGGAGTAAAGCAGATTCACCCCAGGATCCTAGGGAAAGAAAAGCCTGTGAATTTTACCAACAGCAGACACATGAAGAGCCAGGCTTAGGAATAGTACTGTGTCCTCCTTGGCCACCAGGCAAGGGAAGAGCTCCTCCACAGGAGTTAGGATATGAACATAGCTTTCTAAGGGCTACCCATAAAACCCAAGGGTCAGAATATTTTCAACATAGATAATGAAACATGAATGGATCATTGTTTCCTTACTTAAATATCATCTTAAGGGTAATCACACAATTATTTGTAATGATTTTTTTCTTCACATACCAGACAATAGCCAAATAGGGTCACCACTTATAAAAGATTACCTTAGAGGTGATAAAGTAAGTATCCCCTCTGTTCTGCAAGTGTGCCTCAGTTCATTTGATTGGCTCTCTGGGTCTCTTTCTTCAGAAAATATACATCTATTCACAATTTCAGATTGAAAATGGCTGTGAGCATTACCAGTTTCCTTTCTTATCATTCGTTGCTGCATCCTTCTTCAGGCATAATTTACTTTCTTAAAATGCATTCTTTAGAAGTTCCTTTAATGTAGAGAAATTATCTGGCTCATACTTGAAAGATAGTTTTGCTAAGTGCATCTGATTGTCTTTCAGCAATTCAATTTAATCTTTAAGTCAGTTGTGTTTTTTTTTTTTTTTTTTTTTAGACAGAGCCTCAAGCTGTAGCCCTGGGTAGAATGCTGTAGCATCTCAGCTCACAGCAACCTCTAATTCCTAGGCTCAAGCGAGTCTCCTGCCTCTGCCTCCCAAGTAGCTGGGACTACAGGCGCCCGCCACAACCCCCGGCCATTTTTTGGTTGCAGCCATCATGGTTGTTTGGTTGGCCTGGGCTGAATTCGAACCCGCCAGCTCAGGTGTACGTGGCTGGCACCTTAGCCTGTTGAGCCACAGGCACCAAGCCTGTGTTAATTCTTTATTTCAATTTTTTTTTTTTTGTATATCTAAAAAATATCTTTGGTTCTTTTTCAAATTCACCTGGGCATTTTTTTATTCTTTTATTGTTTGCTTCTTATTTTTATGATGTTATTCTTAATTAAATATGTGCTAATAATTTTATATTCTGAATGTAATAATTCTAATACTTGAGTTCATGAGGGGAAATTTTCTTATTTGATTTTTCTGCTGACTTTTTCTGATGGTGGTTTGTTTCCTTGTGCATTTGGTAGTTCATTTTTAATAATCTTAATTTGCTGGAGACCAGAGGACATCTATAAACATGATGATTCCTCCTGAGAGGGTCAGTGTGTTTATCTTGGGAGACAGGATAAACTGATACCTGAGATCCTCATCCCCTTCCAGAATCTCCAGGTTAACAGCATTCTGTTTTCCACTTTGTTGCCATCTACTGATTAAAGAGACTGACCATTCCCTAAGGGCCTTTAAGAGTTACAACTTTACCCTATGTGAGCTGATTAGACTTAATCTATAGTCCCTAGTGCTCCACCTACCAGCAGGAAGGGACTGTTCAAGAATAAAGACAGAGCTAAAGAAATAAAGAAACTGCATTTGAGATACACACCTGGATATTATGTGAATAATCATACCAATCCAAACATACTTACTTTTATTTTCACTTTAGGCATTCAGAAAAATTTGATTTTTATCTTCTATTTTACACGGAGTATTTGTTCACAATGTGTATAATATGTGCATTTGTGTGTATGTGTATGTATATTATATTTATATATTTTATATAAATATACATTTTATTATATATAATCATATATAATTTATATGTATATTTATATTTATGTATATATAAAATATGTAATTTATATATACTTATAAATTTTAGGGGTGTGTATATATATACACACACACAAATACACATATCGTACACATAAATTTTAGGGGTGTGTGTATATACACACACACACACACACACACACACACCCCTAAAATTTGTCTCATCTTTTTGTCCACCTCTCTGACTCACATACAATTATTTGTAATGATTTTTCTTCACATACCAGACAAAATACACTTTTCTCCTTAAGAAATTATGAATTATAAGATCATTGTTTCTTTGTGCTTCTGCCCTTTACACTTAGCCTTACTTCCTGGGAAAAAGTATGGCCAAGCCTGCAGGCTCAGACACTGAACCAAAGCCAAATGCCTAATTTCCTGGCTTTGTTCTTGCGTCTAATCCTCACATCAATGTGTGTGCATGTGGGCATGTCTATACATTATGTCACTGTTACTTTAAACTTTCTGTTATAACATCATAAGGTGCACCAACATAATATCCCTGCATTGCAATATCTTCTATAACAAAAGTTGAAAGAAAAATGACCAAATTTATAAAGCACATACTTTAAATTGCCAGCATTAAGCTCAAGACAGTATAATTGGCTTTAAGATTGATGGTAGCATACTTATTAAAAGAAAAGAACCTGATCAACTGTTAAATTACAAACTTTTCCACAATTCATTACTTCAAATGAGATTTTTTTTTTTAAAGACAAAATGCAAACTTGGGTCTCTGCGATGATGCAGGGAAGATAAGGGAAGAAACGCTGGAGAAGGCATATTAAGTCATCCTAGGGACAATTCTGCTGCTTACCACATTGCACAAATTTACATCTCTGCCACGTGTACACTTCCTATGGCCCTAAAATTACACTGTCTAACCCATAAGAAACAAGGGCTCGCTGAGTGTGTGGTAATTTTTATTGTCAGCATGTATACTGCACACACGATTGTGTATACACATGCACACACACATATATGTGTGAAATTTATCCATCAGCATACAAATGGTATTTGAAGTAGCCTGAATTTCTCTAATAAAAATTCTATTCCATTTCACAGTACTTGATCCAAAAGCTTTTGATTTAAAGATGTTTTTGTAGTTAGATAAAGCACAAAGACAGTTTGGATGATATTCACTGGAAAATAGAAATCGTTCCAATTTACCCTGAACCCCTCATGAACCTCCGTCTTGAGGCCCTGCATTTTTCCCCTGTGGTAATCTCTGGCCACCCCACTGAGAACTGCCTGGGCCATGGCTCGGTGCAGACATGGTGCAGAAAGAAGAGACACTGAGAAGGTCATGGCTGACTGAACACACTACTGAGATCAGAGGGATCATACCTCATTTGCTCACCAAGCCCTGCCAAGAGCAACACTATTTAACTGCAGGTACTCAAAATCCAACAGGCATGTTTAAAAGAATCTCAGGCTTAAAAGAGGACAATTCACAATGTACATTTGTTGGGGACAGCCACTACCTTTTGGCAACTATTTAAATCTCCTTAAATATGTGTTTAAAGAGAAAGGTTCAAAGCACTTTGCTATTCACATCAAATGTTCAATGCATTCTGCTGATGGTGACATAATTCAAATTCATAAATCTTCATTTCAGGGTTTTTCAAATTTGGCACTATTGACATTTGGGGCTGAATAACTCCTTTTTTGTTGGGGACTCTCCTCTGTATAGCAGCGTGTTTAGCAGCATCCCTGGCTTTTACCTGCTGGAAGCCAACAGCATTCACTCAATTATCACAAGCAAGAATGTGTACAGGTGCCATCTTCCACCTGGAGAGACGAAACTGCTCCAGTTGAGAACCACCTGCCTTAATCAAAGAAAACAACCTTAACAAAGACAAAATTCCACAAAAATCAAAACAGATTTATAAATAAAAGTCAACCTTATCCATAGATACACTAGGTTATTTTCGGTATCTCTATTCATTCGCTACACTAAGCAAACTATCAGGAAACTAATAAACATGAAGTACTCACATCATGATGAGCCAAGGGTGAGGCTTCATCTGACAGTCAATCTATGAGCTTGGTCTTCCAAGCAGGGTCTGGGCTGAAAGTTATCCAGTGGGAACCAGCCATATAGATGGTCCTTCCAGTCCTTACACAGACTGAGGCCACCAAGAGAGGGACGTGAGCATGAAAACAGAAATGGTCAACAGACCAAATCCACAGACATTACAACATATAGAGCTCAGACAGGGCTGAGGGAGAAGTGGTGAAGAGGTGGGAAGGGAGAAAGCAGTGAGGGTGAAGAAGACACGTGGAGGGACCCTGAGAGTCAGGAAAGCCAGTGTCCAGGAGGGAGTTTTCTCCAGGCTGGCTAGGTCAGAACAGGGAGACAGAGCAATGACCAGGCAGTACAGACCTAGTCAGAGACATTCCCAGGAATGCAAATCAAAGCCCAAGGACAGAGAGGGTTCAAGAGACAACAGAAGCAAGATTTCAGAGACACTGAGCTCTGACAACTATTCTGCAAACTTTTGCTGTACGGCAGAAGGAGTGAGATGGGAGGATTTTATTCCAAGATACGAGAGAAAGCAGTATTTTTGCATAGTGCTGGAAAGATCTCATGATAAGGGAGAAATAAATCCAGGAGAGAGGTGAATACTGCTGGCATCAAGTCTTTGAGGAGGCGGCAATAGACAGGAGCTCTGCATATGGCGCATCTCAGGACATGGGGAGAAGGTACGGAAAACACAAATGCAGGCTGGCAGTGTCTAGAGCTAGATGTTCTGTCAGAACTTCGATTTCACCCTTGAATCCTAAATAAGCACCTCACCCCGACTCATTCAGCTCTGTCCCTGTGACATCTCCCACTGTCTTTGCTCCTATGCTATGGGACAACCATCACATACCTACCAAGAACACTGTATCTCAAGCTAAGTTCTCATAGCCTGCCCATCATATCAAGTATTATGTAACCTGAAACCTCCAAGGCAGGGCTTCCTCCTGTTCCCCTCAGGGAATATAACATTTGCTCTCATTCCCTTCTCCATGTACCCTACGTTGCTGTGACTTTCTGGATGGCATTGCCCACCCTACTCCCAACAACCTGAGGGTCTCCTTTGCTTCCCTTCATACTCGTCCACCAGTCAACTGTTCATGAAAATCTACTGACTTCCTGAAAAAGTCCTAAGTAAGTCCCATTTCTAGCCTCTACTAGACCATACTTGAGGTGGCTGCCTAATGTATAGATTCCCCTGAAGGGCCCCGTTATGTTCTTACCTTCTATACATGGTCCTAAGGGGAGTACCTGACCTATTCTGCACAGTAATTCAAGAAAACAAGCCTAACCTGAGGTGGCCCAAAGAACCATGCTCTCTTTTCTACTGTGCTGTGAAGGGAGTAGGTACTTCTCAAGGCAGGCCAATTAGAGGCCTTCCCAGGCCTTTTCCTAAGGGATTTCCAGCACTTGAAGAGGCCAAGGTGTGAGGATCTAGGAGTTTCAGACTAGCCTAGGCAACATAGCAAGACCTTATCTCTACAAAATAACTTAAAAATTAGGCATGTGTGAATGTGTGCACCTGTAATACCAGCTAATTGAGAGGTTGAGGCAGGAGGATCACTTGAGCCAAGGAGTTTGAGGTTGAGTGAGCTATGATCACACTGCTGTACTTCAGCCTAGGCAATAGAGCAAGATACCATCTCTAAAAAGAAAAATTAAACAAAAAAAGATAAGGCGGACACAGAAAGAAAAATGGAGATAAGAGACAACGAGGAAGAACCCTAAAGAAATCTGAGATTCTGGTTCCAGCTATTGCTGAGATCAGACACCCCTGTCAGTCCCATACTTGAGTAACACCCATACCACCTATATCTATCTTTACTTATCCTGCATAAAACTGGCATGAGTTTTTGTAATTTCTAAACCCAGAGTCCCAACAAATACAAAAGTCCAAACTCTACAAACAAACCCATGCAGCCCAGGCTCTGATCATTCTCTTTTCTAGACTGTCATTGCTACCACAGGCTGTTCTTGCCCTGAGTCTCTACCTACAGAATCTGCACTGAAATCTTATGACCAATCGAAACCAACCACAACCCTTTCTTTCTCCAGCAGCTATCTGCCAAAGGCCAGAAGTTCCTGTGTGATCTGTCGCCTGCCACCTCCCCAATGTCTCCTCCTGCCCTGTTCCCCTCACAGTCCTCTTTAGTAACATTCTACTGTGGGCAGATCCTTCGGCACATGAGTGTGTCCTCTCCTTCTCTAGGCCCCGCTTCTCTTTGTGAGAAACTTCTGTATCCACATCTTGCTGCCTGCCTGTTTGGCTCTACAAGTCTCAGCCGGTGGCAGGGACTCCTAAGCCTCCCCTCACCCTGGGGACTGTCTATCTTCTGTGCTCCTCAATCACCTCTTGCAGAGCTTACCTACTATCCCTCAACTCCACTGCAATTTTTAGCTTACTCATCTCCACCATGAGATTTAGACAAGTCTTATATTCTGTCTCTTTCACCAGGGTCTAACATGGAACCTAGCACATGAGAAATGTTCAGTCAACATTTTCTGATGAGACAGGAAGGGAAGCAGGGCTATGCCACAATTTGAACAATAAGACATCTTTTCATTTATAAATTTAGCACATAATATGCCTAGTTCTTTATTTCTCCTGCCATTAATTCCAGATTCTCAGGAATCATTAAACTCTTTAACTTGTATGTTTCTCTTTCAAGAACATGCATACTAGTACGCATAAAGGTAATACCACAGATACTAGTTAAGGACAGAGAAATTATCTGAAAATTATCAGGCAGTCTGTCCCTCTATTGACACATCTTAAGTGTTTCTTCTCTGCCTATTTATAGGGACGTCAGTACACGACTGTCACCTCTATAATAAGATGTGGGTGGGCAGAGGAAGGATATAATTGGGAGAAGGATCAAGCTTTCTGCCCTGAGAGAATATCACATTCAATGCATGGAAGAATGACAAACTTACGGGAAGAAGACAAAGTTATGTACACAGTTTATCATCTTTTGAAATCAACTTTTTGTAGAAATGACTTATTAACATTTAAATCATGACTTATCCCACATCATTCTTTATAATGGTTAGGATGTATTTCAGAATTGATAGAGAGATTTCACAGAACAACAATGTTCATACTTCTTTTTGACAATGCTCATACCTCAACCACTTGGATTAAAATGTCTCTTCAGCTTCCATCTCAACTCAAAAGTGTAGTGACATTTAAGAAGCAAAGCAGGGCCATCCCATATAAATTTTACATTTATAGTAACTTTAAAAAACAGTATTGGCTTACAGCCATCCCAGCATGAAGACTGCAAAATAAGAAAATCTTCAAAAGGCCTTTGATTCTAATTCATCTGATAAAAAATTGGGATAACACAAATGTCTCTGGCATGAGGCAGCTGTGTCTCCTTCCACAATAATCTTATTTGTTTCTCAGTAACTCTATTATTGTCTTATGTCACAAAAAAGTAAAACCATGCAATACTCTGAAAAGAAATGAGCATAAAGGATAAATTTATTCACCTAAGGAAAACAAGTAACCTTGCTTCATCTGTAATAATTGATGCTGACACTTACTTGATTTGGACTTCTAAACAATTTTTCAAGAAGGGTTGGACTCCAAAAGTAAGAATAATTAGTAATTGGCCGGGGGCGGTAGCTCACGCCTATAATCCTAACACTCTGGGAGGCCAAGGTAGTTGGATTGCCTGAGCTGGGGAGTTTGAGACCACCCTGAGCAAGAGCAAGACCCCATATCTAAAAAACAGCTGGGCACTGTGGTGGGCACTTGTAGTCTCAGCTACTTGAGCGGCTGAGGCAAGAGAACCACTTGAGTCCAAGAAGTTGAGGTTTTTGTGAGGTATGATGCTATGGCCCATTACCCAGGGTGACACAGGTGAGACTCTCTCTCCAAAAAAAAAAAAAAAGAATAATTAGAAATAAAAAATGAGGGGCTCGGTGCCCATAGCTCAGTGGTTAGGGCGTCAGGCACATAGACCGGAAGGGCTTGCAGGTTTGAGCCCAGCCCAGGCCTGCTAAACAATGACAACAACAACCAAAAATAGCCAAGGATTGTGGCAGGCACCTATACTCCCAGCTACTTGGGAGGCTGAGGCAAGAGAACCCAAGAGTTTGAGGTTGCTGTGAGCTGATGCCACGGCCCTCTATCGAGGGTGACAAAATGAGATTCTGTCTCAAAAAAAAAAAAAAAAAGAAAGAAAAGATGACTTGTAGAATTGTGTGCTAGTTAACAAACACTGCCTTAGTTGTTTATATGGAATATATGAAGTCAGACTATTAAGTTCACGAACTCATCCTAGAAAAAGTGCTATGTACCTCATTGCTAAATATTACTATAGCCACCTTCCAGGTACACCTCTTGGGAAGCTATGCACTGATGCCAGTGCCTAGTCTACCTTCCAAGCAATTTTGGAACTCTTTTTCTGGAATGGCCATCAGAGCTATCCTTGTCCAAAGTGTGACAATTAAGTTCTCAAACTCATCCTAGAAAAAGTGCTACATACTTCATTGTTGGCTATCACTGTGGTCACCAGATGGCCAAGAATATGTAGCACTTTTTCTAGAATGAGTCTGAGAACTTAAAGTGTGTGTGTGTGTGGGGGGGGGATGGGTATGAATGAATGAAAAACACAAGGAAGAGACATTAGGGCTTTCTTACTTAATATTTAGTCTCTCTCCTCAAATAATATCTACACCTACTTGAGGTTTTGTATCTCTTTGGGATTCTCAGCCAGAGACCAAGGGAGATGAAGGAGTGCACAAGAGGCAGCAGTACACTTCTCAGGCTGACCAGAGCAGTGCCAGAAACTGGGCCTGCCCTCCGAGAGAGAGCGAAGAGAAGCACTTAGTGTCCAAAGAGATGTTTTTAAGACATGTTGACACCAGACCATAATCTGCAAGGAGGTACACTGTTTCACAAGTTTTTGTTTGGTTTTTGCTTTTATTCTAGAAGCCTTGGCTGGGATTTGAGAATCTGTATATGTCCCTTGAGGGCCTTAGCTGATTTGTATGAGAGCAATGTCAGTGAACTACAAAACCCAACATTCTTCAAACCACCTAAAAACAAATATTGCCAACTGAATCACAAAAAAAGTAGTTTTATACATCACCTGAAACATACAAATGATACAGCTTCTATAAACCATACACCATGAAACAAAGCTAACAGAGTGAGTGATAAGACAGCTCAGCCCCAGTGTCTGTGAGAACTGTGACAAAGATCAGGTGAATGACCTGTTCTCATACTTTATTTCAGCATTTTTGTTTTTCACTAGTAAGAATTTAGCAAAAAAAAAAAAAAAGAAAAAAGCGGAGAAGAAACAACAAAATGGTAAGCAAATGCCTTATGGAAAAATTGGTCAAGAAAGGGGACTTCTATGACTGGGGACGAAACTCGTTCTGGAAAGTGAATGAGATGGAAAGGATAGGCCGCCTTAAGGGCAGCAGAAGCTAACACATAGTCACGTGGTTCTGGAGTCAGGCTGCCTCGGTTCAAATCCTGTATCCTTCCCTTATAACGGGAAGGCAATTTAACCTCTCTAAATTTCTGTCGCCTCACCTCTAAGATGGATATAACCATACTTACTTCATAGTTTTATTATGAGGATTAAAAGAGATGAGCAGCAGGGTACCTCACACATGGTCAGAACTAAATAAATGTTAGCGGCTGTGGAATCATCGTTACAACCATCACTAGCAATCCTTTAAGATGAAACTTAAAAAATATAAGCTATTAGCTCAGAAACACTATAATCATCTCAAGAAGGATTTGAGTTTAAAAATCCTTAGATGCACTTAGAATCCAACAAGGAAAAAAGGAATATGCTAAAAACATCAAGCGGATGTGGAAGGTTTTAGGGAAAGTGGAACAGGGTGTGTTCACCCGCTGACTGGAAGAAGGAGGAATGTGTGGCAGGGACAGCCACCATGACCATCACGAGGTGGGCCTCAAAGTGCATACTCATAGCCAGCCACAGACCTGTCAGTGGCCTCCTCCAGACAGGTGCCAAAGGGCCCACGCCATGCTGCATGGGCAGCACTAAATTTCTGCAGTCCATGCCCACTAAATCTGGTACAGAAAAGCACTTTCAATTTCATAACCATCAATCTTAATTAACAGAGTGACATTCAGCTGTGTCCAGCAAGTTTTTCTGCTAATTTTTTACAAAGAATTATACACATCATTTTTTACATATTGTAAATTAGCTCATTTTAGTGCCAGACATATAAGAGTAGATTTTCTTCCTTTTTATGTTTTCGGTTCCCTGTCTAATATTTGTTTCCTTTAAGGCCTGTTTCCCTGTGTTTACAGATTTAAGAAACATTCCCTAATGTCTAGCACTTGTGAATAAATGTCCACTGCGAACTTCTGAGTGTGCAGTCCTATGGCTGCCCACACAGGGATACATAAGTACTACGACTCTGAGAAGTGTCCTTTTTCTTTAAAAAAAAAAAAAAAGAAAGAAAATTATTCCTTTTGTATAAATTGCTAGAATCCTAAGAGGTCCCTGGGCCAGGATTGAGATGTCTCCTGTACACCTCTACCCAGGTTTCTTAAACATAGCATTGGCACAAACACAGCATGGGGCTTACTCTATTCCATTGATAAAACTCAGGTGGCAGCCTACCTACCTCACTACCAGGAAGGTTTCCTTGTGACCAAGTTGAATTTTTACTTCCTCACTTACCTTTCCCCATTGGCTAGTCACCCTGGATTAGTGCCTTTTAAGAAACCATAAACATACCATGAGAAACAAAATGAAGAAAGAAGGGAGAAATAAGTCTTCCGTAACTTAAAATATGCTTACTCTGGGAATGGTTTACTCTATCATTGTCAGGGACTGTCTATACCAGGCAATTCCTTGGAATTAGCCCATAAACAACAGAAGCACAGACTATGATTCTTCTAACACTTCATACTCAATATCAGTAATCAGTTACTTTATCAGATCTTACCTACTTTCATTATCACACACAAAGTTCTGAAAGCTTAACTCTTCGATTTACTCAGGGAAAACAAGTCATGAATTTACTTTCAAGTCCAAAATTTCCCTTCACTATTACTACATTTTACATTGCAATATGGACAATTAATATTATAACTTTACTTACCCTATTTCCTATAACGTTCGTAACAGCTTTAATTGAAGACTATGATTATCCCATTTCACAGATGAGAAAACTGAGTGTCAGAGATTGCAAAATTTTCTAAAAGTCACTTACCTAGGTAAGTGGTGGAACCTAGATGGAATCCAAATACAGTAGAACCTCTGTAAGTTGACCACCCAAGGGACTATAACAAACTAGTCAATACGGTCAGCATAAGGAATTAAGCCTACTATACTGTATCCTGATAAGGCACACATGGTACATGACCAGTCTATGAAAATTAGGTCAACTTAAGTAGGTGGTCAATGAAGGGAGGTGGTCAAATCTACTACAGATGAATACTTCTATATCTTTATCTTTATCTGGACCAATTATAAGGGGGAACAAAATTCCATGACAAACAGTAAAAAAGCAAGTTCTAACTCAAATTAAATTTTGAAGAAACCCAAAATGCTATTTTGAAAAAATTCACAATTTATCTTATAATTTAAATTATAATTAACCTATGTATTTCTTATTAACATAGAAAAAGGAAAAGGTTTTTTGCTGGTTTATAATATTTTTGACACAACCATCCACACTTCGTGTAAGATTCTCACAGGAACATTGGTTAAAGCACATGAATCATTTTTAAAAACATTTGAGAGCTTCATTAATTTTCTCAAGGGTCTTTTATAGGTCCTTGGTATTTATCCATAACACTTTTGTTCATTATCTTCTTTACTTGACTTCCCTAATTCAAATATTAACTGGTTTACCTGGCAGAATCTCTGTAAATGGCTTTTCCTGTGATTCCAGCAATTCTCTACCACTACTACCATTTTATCTATATATGGACATCTCAGTTACAACTCTAATTCCTCTGTAAACATCACTCATAGATTCCTGGCTTTTGGCCCAAGACCATCTCCACTTGATTGGAGGAGATCTCACATTTCTCACTGTCCCATTCAGTAGGGACCAGAATCCCAACAGAGCTGGCTCTAAGAGGGTCTTTTACCTCGGAAGGGAAGGGGAGGAGTAAAGAAATGAATTCTCCTGAGACACAGCAATGAAAATACAGGAAGAGACAAGATGAAGGAAAAGGAAACAAACAAACATTCCAACTCTACCAGCTGTGCCTGGTACCTTCCCAGAAAACTGCTAAGGAAGTTCTCACACTGATCCTCACGTTGTTCCCGTCAGGTGTCTCCATGTGCAGACAAGGAAACTGAGGTCTGAGTCAGTAACTTGCCCAAATGCACAGAGCTGGTTAGTGCCCAAGTGCTCTGCAGACACTGCCCGGTTATACTGCAGGGAGGGTGCTGTGTGAGATCAGTCGCTTGTCCATTTTGTTTCAAATATAAATATCACATAGATTATGAAACTTAAAAAACAAAACTCTTGCATTCAATTTTAAAATCCCAGAAGTCCCACCACAGTAAGTCAGACTTACTGTTTGGTGGTAATAACCACCTCCATTGGACCAAGGATTACATCAAAAGTCTTTTATGTTTAAGCAATTACACCTCATCTCTCTACAGAGAATAACATGGGCCAGACAGCTTTGCAATTACCAAGTGTTCATGTCATCTGTGAAGTATCATAGTCTACAAATGCAATGGTAAACCAGATGATGTCACTTTGTGCCCCAACCAGAAAGGCCACCCAGAACCTGGTGGGTCCAGGAATAGTGGCCAACAATCTAACCATTTATGAACAGACAAAATGGTATTGTGTTAAAGCTATAACACTCTTCGAAACTCTTTAACAGATTACTTCATCCCCTGATTTCACAATGAGCAGCTAAAATTTTTTTCAATTAATTAAAGCTCTGATGCTCATTTAAAAACAACACAAAGCACTTCTGACAGTCAAATACAAATAAAATTATCAAGCCATTTGATATTGGTTTACTTGTTTCTTGATACTTCTATAGCAGCATGATTTGCCAAACTTGCTAGTCAGATTAGCAAACAGTAATTTTTCAAAAGATTATTTTGTTTATACAGACATATATAATATTTATTACATAAAAAGAAAGAAGTGTATTTCTAGCCTTCTGTGATTAAATAAAAACAAGTCCCACTTATTTCATTTCTATCATGCATTCTATTATCCCATAAAGCACTAAAATATCAATTCTAATTAATCCTAAAAGAAAATTATTTTCATATACCACGAACTTCTCACACTAATATTACTGTAATACTAAACATTGAAAGATATCAAACCATTAATTATTGTCACAAAGCTAGACTCTACAACTTATTTCCAAATGAAAACTTTGTTACTTTTATAAACTAATTATAAAGGTAAACATATTCATTGAATGTGGAGGTGGGAGAGGGCACCCAACCCTCCTAGACTTAGCTCTGTTGATATGTGGGTTGCTATGGTGAGAGTTCAGCCAGCAGTGATTAGAAGAGTTCCGAACTTTCAACTTTACTCTCTGGCTTTCTCAGAATGAGACTGACCTCCAGGAGACCAGAATACCTGAGTGATAAAGAGCTTCACATGGATCTATATAAATCAGAATATTTTTGTCCGGTGCTCAGGTAAATGTTTGCTGAAGTTCTATGAGGAATCTGTTGCAGAGCAAAAGTGATAATGAAAAATAAGACCCTATTGTTATAGATAGCATTCATATCGATTCTGTGATAACATTTGGAGGGGTAAAATTCTAAGATAGGGTTTCTCATCTTTATCAATATTCTGGCCTGGATAATTCTTTGTCATCTGGGGAGCCGTCTTGTGCATAGTAAGAAGTTTAGATACCAGTAGCAGCCCCCTCCTCTGTTATGACAAAGAAAAATTTTTGTAGATATGCCACATAAGTGTAGTATGGAGGCAAGTCAATCTGTCCCTACCCTTCATTCCCACACCCTGACTTGAGAACAACTATCCTAGAACATTAATCTTATCTTTATTGCAACAAATAAAAGAATAATCTATAGGAAAAAATCAAGAGGAAAATTATCCAAAATTTTACTACAGCTTAACTAGTCAATTTTACATGAATTAATAAAGTTTAAGGATTCTGAAGATTATGATAATGAATATAGCTAGACATTTTCAAAGTGAAACACCTGGCAGCTAAAAGAAATGCACAAAACTAAAACTCAAAACCACAAGTTCATGAACCTTGAAATGTTACCTTCTCTCAGTCAGGTGAATACTGTGTTTAGACTGATACACATGATTTCTTATGAAGCCCATATTTAGAAGAATGTGCCATATCATCTAAAAATGGCTCAATATCTAAACAGTGGTAGTACACCATCCATTTGTGGTAGTCTCAAACTGTTAATTATGGGTATACTTTGTAACTTCTATTGCCATGTGATTTTTCCATCAGTTCTATTTCTTCTCATGGCCAACTTCTTGATGAAACTCAATATACTTGTTTCATATCATATTTGTATTTTAATACTATAAAATTAATGTTTTATTGTGATTATTTCTTCTAACGACCTGAAAAGAAGATTAACTTTGAGCAATCTAAGTATGTCTTACAAAGACAACATCTGACATGTTAAATTTCCAACTTGTTCACTACCTCATTGTGAAATCCAAGTACCCACTTCATCTCACAGGGGTGAGATGCTCCAATTCCAGCTCTAAAATTCATACACATGTTATTTCTACTATATGAACAATGTTTATATGACTTCTCATTCCTCCAGAATTACTATTATTTCAGTGTCAATCTTTACTCTTAGCTTGCACTCCCACTAGCAGTACAGAAGTGTTCCCTTTTCTCCACATCCATGCCAACATTTCTGGTTTTGGGATTTGGTGATGTGAGCCACTCTTATGGGAGTTAGATGATATCTCAAAGTGGTTTTGATTTGCATTTATCTGATGATTAAAGATGATGAGCATTTTTTCATGTATCTGTAGGCCATGTGCCTATTTTCTTCAGAGAAGCTTCTGTTCAAGTCCCTTGCCCACAATGAAAAGGGATTACTTGTTCTTTTCTGAATAAGTTTGAGTTCTCTGTGGATTCTGGTTATCAAATCTCTGTCAAAAGCATAAACTGCAAATATTCTCTCCCATTCTGAGGGCTGTCTTGGCTATGCAGAAGCTTTTTAGTTTCATCAGATCCTAGTAATGTATTTTTGGTGTTGCTTCCGTTGCCCGGAGTGGGGGGTGGGGTCCTCCTCATAAAGTATTCTCCCAGGCCAATTTCTTCAAGTGTTTCTCTTGCACTCTCTCCAAGAATCTATAGTTTCATGTCTGAAGTTTAAATCTTTTATCCAGTGAGAGTCAATTTTTGTTAATGGTGAAAGGTGTGGGTCTAATTTCAGTCTTCTACAGTTGCCAGTCAGTTCTCAGCACCATTTGTTAAATAGGGAATCTTTGCCCCAATTTATATTTTTAATGGGCTTATCAAAGATCAAATGACAGTAAGTGTCTGGGTTCATCTCTTGGTTCTCAATTCTGTTCTATAAACCTACCTCTCTCTGTGCCAGTACCATGCTGTTTTGATCGCTATAGATTTATAATATAGTTTGAAGTCTGGTAGCATGATTCCTCTTGATTTGTTTTTATTTCTGAGTAATGGCCTGGCTATTCAAGGTTTTTTCTAGTTCTATATAAAACAAAGTACTATTTTTTCCAGATTTTTAAAGTATGATGGCAGTGCTTTGATAGGGATTGCATTAAATTTGTAAACTATTTTGGGTAATATGGACATTTTAACAATGTTGATTCTTCCCAGCCATAAGCATGGTATGTTTTTCTATTTGTTAACATCTTCAGCTATTTCTTTTCTCAGAGTTTCATAATTCTCTTTAAAGAGATATTTCACGTCCTTTGTAAGGTAAATTCCCAAATATTTCATCTTCTTTGGCACAACTATAAAGGGAATAGAGTCCTTGACTGATTTTTCGGCTTGACTATTATTGGTATATATAAAAGCTACTGATTTGTGAGTATGATTTTGTATCCTGAGACGCTACTGTATTCCTTGCACAACTAAGAATTTTATAGTTGAGTCCCTGGGGTTTTCCAAGTATAAAATCTTATCATCTGTGAAGAGTGAAAATTTGATCTGCTCTGATCCTATCTGTACACACTTGATCACCTCGCTTGCCTGATTGTGATGGCTAAGACTTCCATTACACTGTTAAAAAGCAGTGGAGACAATGGGCAACCTTGCCTGATTCCTGCTCTGAGTGGAAATGTTTTCAATTTTACTCCATTCAATATGATATTAGCTGTGGGTTTGCTATAGATGGCTTCTATCAGTTTAAGAAAAGTCCCTCCTATACCTATTTTCTTAAGTGTCTGATCACGAAAGGATGCTGGATATTGTCAAAAGCTTTTTCTGCATCGATTGAGAGAATCATACGGTCTTTGTTTTTTAGTTTGTTTATGGGATGTATTATATTTATAGATTTACGTATATTGAACCAACCTTGAGATACTGGGATAAAACCCACTTGGTCATGGTATATAACTTATTTATAATTTTTAAAAGTCACAAAATTTGTATTCATAACATGTCAAAGCACTCTGCTAATACATTAGGAATTAAGACATGATTAACAAACTGATTACATTATATGCGTGATAAATAGCAGTTGCCCTTATTATTTCACTTTTTTAATTAAATCATAGCTGTGTACATTAATGCAATCATGAGGTACAATGTGCTGGTTTCAGATAAAATCTGAAATAGTTTCATCAAACTGATTAACATAGCCTTTATGGCATTTTCTTAGTTGTTATGTTAAGACATTTATATACTACATTTACTAAGTTTCACCTGTACCCTTCTAAGATGCACCGTAGGTGTGATCCCACGGATTACCCTTCCTCCCCCCTTCCTCCTCCCTCCCCTCCACTTCCTTGCCCCTTTCCCCATATTCTTGTACTATAATTGGATTATAGCCTTCATATGAAAGCTTTAGACTAGTTTCATAGTAGGGCTGAGTACATTGGATACTTTTTCTTCCATTCTTGAGATACTTTGCTAAGAAAAATATGTTCTAGCTCCATCCATGTTCACCTTTTAATAAAATAAACAACCAGAACTAGAAATATTATTGTTGGCTTAATTTTAATGCTTGAACATATAGAATAATCTTAAATTTTAAAGTAGATTTTATTACAAATAAATAATATATTTGAAAAAAATTCTAATATCTATGTTTATGAGCTATTTTTAAAATTTCCTAGTGCTCTTCTCATAGTTGAACTTATATCATTATGGCATCAGTCTTGCTACTCAGTTTTTCAAACAAATTTTATAAGAAAGGCAAAAAAATTTTGTGCACACCAATTTCTTCACAGAAATTAAAATTAATTTAATAAACATTATTTATTTGTTAAATGTTATTTATTTAAAATTAAATATTTAATTAAAATTAAATATTATTTGTTAAAATAAATAATAAATAAAAACCTCCCTAGAGAACGAGGTGGCTAGGCAGTCACATAAAAGTTCACTGCAAAAGTTATAAGTGTTACTAGCTGGGCATGAAACTTAAAACATTAAGACTTCTCACTTATTCTCAGAATAACAGACTAAATGATAGTGAAAGTTAATAAAACTTATTGCAAAATTAAAGAGATTACTTTTACTCAGAAAAGACTGTGCCTGCTTTGTAATAGGTTTTCATGCTTCAGTGAACCAGAATTAATGATGAAAGTACACATTTTGTTATTTAAAACCTAATACTGGGAAGAGCAGAGCTATCACATTGTTACAGTCTCATCAACAACTATTAAAAGGCAACAGGCCAATACAAACAAATATAGTTTCAAAAAAACCCAGCAAAACAAAAAATTGAATATGTATTAAGAACTGATTTCAGGGAAGAGCAGGAATAGGGAGAGAAAATTACACCTACATAGAAGGAATAAATTCTACTGTTCTAGCACTGTCGAGTAACTACACTGAACAATAAATTGTTTTTCCTTTCCATTATCTAGAAGAGAGAATTTAGAATGCTCCTCACACAAACAAATGTTTGCAGTGATTGATGCGCTAATTACTCTAACTTGATCACCATACATTGTATATATCAAATACTACTGTGTATTCCATAAAGATGTATAATTATTATGTGTCAATAAAAACATAACTTCAAATTTTAAAATATACGTTAGATACACAGAAATTTCTGAGTGTCTATTTAATAGAATATAAAAGAATACTGAATATCTGGTTGATTCAAAGTAAAAAGTAATACAGATTCTACAAATTTAGTGTATGTGATTAGAAGTAACTTTCAGAAACACAAATACTTTATTACTTATTCCTTTATGTTCCTATGGAAGTTTCCTAAACCTTAGCTGAAAACATGCTTGATAAGACCTACCAATGAAAATGGTGAGACTGAGACAGTATTTCATTTCTTCATGACGAATTAAAAACTACAACAAATTTAAAACCAAATTTAAAAACTAAGACTGGACTTGTGCTTCTTTTTTTTTTTGGACTTGTATTTCTTTGTTCACAACTTGTGACATTCATAGTAGACATGTAAAGTTGTTAGCAGTGTCTATAATATATATACTAAATATACATACAACTTTTTTTTTTTTTGAGACAGAGCCTCAAGCTGTCACCCTGGATAGAGTGCTATGGCATCACAGCTCACAGCAACCTCTAATTCCTGGGCTCAAGCGAGTCTCTTGCCTCTGCCTCCTAAGTAGCTGGGACTACAGGCGACCGCCACAGCCCCCGGCCATTTTTTGGTTGCAGCCATCATTGTTGTTTCGTGCCAGCTCAGGTGTAAATGGCTGGGGCCTTAGCCCGTTGAGCCACAGGCACCGAGCCATACAACTTTTTTTATTGTTGTTAGAAGTCTGAAATTCTCTTTTCAATTAATATGTTTACTAACCTCTTCTGGGACTCTCATGATTGAAGAGAATGCCATTCACTGCAAAGAGATTATATGCCTCACGGAAGTTTACCACAATCCAATACGCATAGAGTTTTGCTGCTCCTGTTGGAATAATTTTTAAAAGGCAATAAAGTTCATTATAAAAGACAGTGATTTTTACTTAACTTAAACAATAACTCCCCCAAATTATAATTTGTAATGTATCAAAATAGAAAAAAATACATCAAAAGCGAAAGACAGAATAAAGGTTCCCATGTCAGTTAATCATGTTCATCAGGAAATATCCAAAAATTTCTTTCTTTCTTTCTTTTTTTTTTTTTTTTTAAGAGACAGAGTCTTTCTTTGTCACCCTCGGTAGAGTGCCCCGGCGCCACAGCTCACAGCAACCTCCAACTCCTGGGCTTAGGCAATTCTCTTGCCTCAGCCTCCCCAGTAGCTGGGACTACAGGTGCCGGCCACAACGCCTGCCTAATTTTTTGTTGCAATTTGACCAGGGCTGGGTTCGAATGCGCCACCCTCAGTATATGGGGCCAGTGCCCTACCCACTGAGCCACAGGCCCCGCCCCCAACAATTTCTTACTCTTGTAATATCCACTGTGCATTCTTTTACAACCTAAATGATTCAACTATAATGTGCAATATATCAAGCTGGCTTTTCTTAGGTCTTACTCCCTTTAAATTGTTATGAAATAGAAAGTAAAAAATTGGGGATCTTAACAAATTGCTTTGAAATTCTATCATCGAAGTCTTCAGTGAACATTTTCTTTACTTTTTGTAAGGGTTTGTGCTCAGCGAAACTTTCACTAGGGAAATAAAAAAAAAACGAAACCTTATCACTTGAGCACAATCTCACAACAGCTGAGAAAAAGAATCATGTTGGTTCCAATTTTCATTTTAAAGTGATCTGTACAGAAGGGTTGAATGAACACAGATTGATGAAGTGAGGTGGTAATTTCATCCCGGAGGCAATGGCAGCAAATATTTGCAGTTAGCAATGTATAAAAGTATGCTTCTCAACAAGTCTAGTCACTTTAGTCCGTCTAAATGCTAATCTCACGCACAGATGACTTCAGCCAAGAGACACGAACAGAACGAAAGAAGAAACAGGCATCCCCCCGCCCAACCCCAAGTCCACAAAGAACGCTGCGCATGCGCACAGTCGTGCACGTGCACTCTCACCGTAAGGAGACCGCGGGTAGAAGGGGGTGGTTTCCTTCTGGGGTATTTCTTGCACTTTCCCATAAAGTTCACTTGTTGATGCTTGGTAGAACTTCACAGAATTGATAAGGCCACAAGTCTTAATTGCATCCAGAAGTCTTAAAGTGCCAACGCCATCAACATCCGCAGTATACTCAGCTAAGTCAAAGGAAATCTGGAAAGAGCAGGTGGAGAGACGGCTGCATGAATAGGTTAACAGCACGCAGATGCTTACTGGGTGAGGAGGTTATGATTTCAAACACTGTGAAATGTGATGCTGCTGAGAAAATACTATTGTCTTCTAACCTGGCAGAATAAGAGTGTGGATGTCATCTACTTCTAATATCAGATGGTTAGAAAATGTTAATTACCTGTGGTAATAGAAAGGACACTTTAACCATGCTTGGGTTACATACTAATTCAGGGCTGGAGTGCCCAGGGCACAGCTACCATAGGCAAACCCCTGGTCCTCAGAATCATCTGAGGTGTTACTTAAAATTTCAGTTTGAACCAATCTCTTGGGGTTGGCAACCTAGGAAACTCACATTTTTAATGAGCTCCTGTTGATTTTTGTATACAGAAGTTTGAGAACATGTGCATAAGAACACAGTTGATTTTTTTAAAGATTATTCTCCTTTCTACTTTTAAATTAAGATATAGGAATAACTAGTATATTACACACAAATAATCTTTTTGCAATATGAAGTACAATGCATAGAGCAAGATGTTAACATGTATATAAATAAACTAACTTCTAAGTGGGTATTGAGGAATAAATCAATGTTTTGTACTTCTTTTATTATCTCTATGTGTACATAATGATGAACAAATTAACCTAATATTAGGTCCCTTAAAATAATGAAGCTGAAAATCTTCATCTCTGGCTTATACACAGGCTAAAAACAGTCAGGCACAACACAAACATGCTTCCTGCTGCATTGTGAATAAACTCAAACTTCACCTGGGAAAAAAACCCTCTTTGGGTGAATATAGCTACTGGCCTTCATTGCTGGGTCCCGAGTGTCCCCTCAACAGAAGCTGTGAGACACAAACAAAAACATGGCCTGTGCACATGGCATTTAGGCAACTGCTCACCAGGGACCTGACTCAGATCACTAAAGTCATGTCATTTAGGCTTGTGAGTAAAGCTCATGCGGCAGCCTTGAAATTTAAAAAAAAAAAAAAAAAGGTAGGTTTCACTTTAATTTTTCAAAGGCAAGAAAGCAAATTTGGCCCATTTTAGCCTTTGTTAATAACATAAAAAAATCATCCTTTTAAAGTTTACCATTCAGTGGTTTGTAGTATAATCACAGCATTATGCAGTCATCATCAACATCTCATCCCAGACCAAAAAGAAACTCTGCACCCATAAACAGCCACTCCTCAGTCCCCAACTTCCACTCTGACTCTGACAGCTATCAGTCCTGTGCATTTGCCTATTGTGGACATTTCACACAAAGAGAATCATACCATACGTGGCCTTTCATGACTAGCTTCTTCACTTCATGTATTTTCATTTCTGTTGAGTATATAGGTTGAAATGGAGTTACTGAGTCACATGGTCACCTTACTTTTAATTTTGAGGAACTGCCAGGCTGTCTTCCAAAGTGACTATACCATTTCACATTCTCACCAGCAATGAATAAGGTTCCAACTTTTCCACATCCTACCCAACACTTGTGATTACAGCCAGCCTAATGGTGTGAAGTGGTATCTCTTTGTAGTTTTGGTTTGCATTTTTCAGATGAGTAATGTTGAGTATCTTTTCATGAACTTATTGGCCATTTATATCTCTTCTTAGTGGAAAATGTATGTTTGAATCCCTGACCCATTTTTATATTGGGTCATCTGTCTTTATTGCATTGTAAAAGTTTTTTTTTATATATTCCAGATACAAGTCCCTTATCAAATATATAACTTGAGATTTTTCTGCCCATTATGATGGTTGTCTTTTTGCCCTTTTTTTTTTGGAGACAGAGTCTCACTTTGTCCTCAGTAGAGTGCCATGGAATCATAACTCACAGCAACCTCAAACTCTTGGGCTTAAGCCATTCTCTTGCCTCAGCGTCCCATGTAGCTGGGATAACAATCACCTGCCACAATGCCTGGCTATTTTTTTGAGATGGGGTCTCACTCGTGCTCAGGCTGGTCTCAGAATTGTGAGCTCAGGCAATCCAACCACTTTGGCCTCCCAAGTGCTGGGATTACAGGCCTGAGCCACTCCACCGGGCCTGCTTTTTAAGGGTCTCACTATGTTGCCCAGGCTAGAGTGCGCTGGCTATTCATATGTAGTCATAGCAAACTACACCCTCAAATCTATGACTCACACAATCTTCCTACATCAGCCTTCAGAATAGCTGGGTACACAAGTCTGTACCACTTCACTCAGTTAATGTCTTTTTACTTTTTTAATGGTGTCTTGTGAACCTCAAAAGTCCACTTTACCTACTTGTGTTTTGTCTCTGGTGCTTGTGATGTTAAAGAATGCTTTGCTTAACCTAAGAACAGTAAGATTTACTCTTTTGTTTTTTTAATAAGAATTTCATGGTTTTATCTCTTGTGTGTATTCCTAAGACCCATTTCAAGTTAAATTTTGTATATGTTTAGGAGTCCAAATGCATTGTTTCGACATGGATATCCAGTTGTCCAAGTATCATTTGTTGAAAAGGCCAGTTTTTCTTTGTTGAACACCCTTAGCACCGGGCAATTTTGTTCTCAGGAAAAACTGTGGCTCCATGTTTAGGAAACAGTGCACTAAGAAGGCCTTGGGAATGGGGATGTCAGGGGTCTAGGACCACCTAGTGGCGTCCCCTTGAGCAGACTAGTCATCTGCTTCCTCTGGCCATTGCTTCCTCACCATAATAGTGCCACAACTACATATTTATATGGCACATTATAATTCAAAAGTTCTCTTGTACAAGCTTTACAACAATTCTAGGGGAAACAGAAACCAAGTTGTTTCATACATCCGGAGGTTCAGAGAAATGGATTTGCTAAAAGTCACACTATTCAGGTGCAGCAGAACCGGGACCCAAAGCAAGTCTCTGCTCCTGAATGGTCCTCACTATGAAAGCGGGATTCAGCCATTCTAAGGTGCAGACCTCTGTGAGGGTCTAACAAAAGCATGATGCCCTAAGGAGAAGCAAAATTGCACATAGGCATGTGTGAGTGCCTGTGCGTCACACACACACATAAACACACACTGTCGCCTACAGTTTCCAGGGATTCATGGATTGCAGGTTAAGAAACCCTGATTTGATGATCTTTAAAATAATTTTTGACACTAAGTATCGGTCAAGCTAGTATTTAAAATATTTTTAAGTATAAGTTCATATCCAATTATGTTTGCAATCTTTTTCAAGGGATCAGTCAGGTCTGAACAACAAAGAGAATGTTGTGGGGTTTTCTTGTTCTTTGGCTAGTTTTTCATTTCTGTACATACTGTCAACACAGATCCATGGTTAAGAATAGCTAATCTTTTTTAAGTATTTGGTACCAGCAGATACGAATCTAAGTATTTTGTATGTATATATTTATTTAATCCCAAGAACAGGTAAGAAGCTAAAGCAGGTAGTGGCACTGCATTACACACAGGGTAAATGTGTTATATACTGGCTATATTATATATGCATATCCTATATTCATAGTGAACCAAAAGTCTCTGTATAAGCACCTCAAACATTAAAACAGAGAATAACGAAACTGTGTACAACTTAAAATCTCTAATTTATGCTAGAGAATCCAGTTTGGATAAGTAATAGTTCGTTATTCAGAGGATATAACTCACAGAAAAGAATTAAAAGCAGTGAGGCTGAAAATAGCAAATAAGACAGGAGAATATGAGGGTGTGGTGGGAAGAACGGCTGTGTGTCTATGGATTTAAAGATAACTCTATCAAGACTTAAGCATGTTGAATGTTTGATATTCACCATGCTAGAACTGGCTGATTAAATCTAATTCTTTACGAAGTTTTTTATAACATAAAGTAACAAATTGAGTGGCTTCCTTTTTAAAAAAAATCAGAACAGCATTTCATAATTGATCAATTCCCTAAGGTAAGAAGTGTGATTCTGAACATTAACCATGTAGAGATCTTGGCCTCTGGGCCAAATCTGGCCTGCTGCCTGTTTTTGTAATAAAGTTTTGTATGACACAGCCACACTCATCCATTTACCTGCTTTCTATGGTAGTTTTCACACTGTCACAGACAAGGTGAATAGCTGTAATATAGAATGTATTTCCCCTGAAGTCAGAAGTATTTGCTATCTGGAAATTTACAGAAGATACTTCCTGAGCCCTGAACTAAATTACAGTTATACCTGGGAGCCAAAGTGAATAGTTTTTAAAATTTGTATTATTATTTGTTTCTGTATCTTCTCAATACCCAGGATAATGATGGAGCATGTTTCCAACCACAAAAAGAGAACTGCACTTTCAGAGGTACAAAGACTTAGTTAACAATAGTAACTAATGTCTTGTAATAAAGTATCTCTGATTTAAAAAAAAAAAAAAAAACAACAAAACAACAACAACAAAAGGAGACCAACCCAAGTCTACAAAATAACTGATGGAACTCTCTTTCTGGAAATATTTTCTTCCAGATCCCCCCAGTCTTCCAGTTCTCTTGCCTTTTCACCTGCAGCAACTCTTCCAGCAACTATGCCAGGAACATGTGGTCTACCAGTTCCCCATACCTCCATTCCAGTCCTGGGGCTCAGTGCTGGGCCTTTGTTCCTCCCTCCTCCTCACCCTCCAGGGGTATCATCTAGTTCTTGGTCTCAAATCACCATCTCTGTGCAGATGACCCCAAAGGCCCACTTGAACTTTCCTGTGTACTAGACGTGCTTGATGTCATGTCACATTGAGCTGGCCCTAAACAGGGTTCTGGATGCTGTTTCCAGAGCTCTTCTTCCCTTGGTCCTTCCCTCTCCATACATAAAACCCATTCAAAACAAACCAAGAAATCATCCCTGACTCCTCCTTGCCTTCACAGATCACAGGTCTCAACATTTGTGACCCCACCAGGTAATGCGCCTTCCACCAGCTTTCATGGGAACCACTGAAGGTGGTTCAGTTACAGTGCTTCCCCACCTGGCTCCAGGCACTACTCCACTTCATTGCCTGCTGTGCTCTTCCCTTGCTATCATTCAGCTTCTCTGACCATCCTGCTGTCCTTGGCTTGTTGCCAGCACGTCCCTCCCTGGAGAATTCACACTGGCTATTGGCAGAGTCTGGGTGTTTACCCCTCCCTCTGTTCAGAATCCCCCCACAAGAGGCCTCCCTGGAGCCCATCAGCAAACATAGCTCTCCACCTCTGCTCTCCTAGCAGGCTTTACCTCAGAGCACCCAGCATACTGAACTCTAAGCTGAGGCCAGGAACTTTTATTTGTATTTTCCCCATTGTTTCTGTTCCTACCGTTTAGAAAGAGTACCTGCCACTTGGAAGGTACTAACTTGAATGAATAAGAGAGCATTAAGTCTGAAGTTTAGGCAGGTAATTCCCTCAATGACCTTATACAATTAACAACAGAACAAATTTTGCCTATGGAGCAAATTCCATTTAAAAAATTTCAATGAATAAGCCAAAGTTTCCTGATTACAAATGCTGCCTTAGAAAAAGAGAACTGTGCACAAAAGAACTAAATGTGGTAAAAGAAAATCAAAGACCAGAAAGCTTTCCTCTAACATTTGATTTCCCAGACACATAAGGAAGCTCATGATACCAGCTAGCTGGAAAAGCCTAAGACCACACAGGCAGCCACACTGTTTACTGCTCTATAAGTTATTAATCAAGGAGAACAACAATAAAACACTACTTTCCATTGTGAATCAGTCATTTCCAGTTAGCAGGAGCCCAGCAAAGCTGATGTTTACTTAGCAGCTGGTTCCAGATGCAAACCTGTTTCTCCAAGGCTAGAGTCAAGCAGGTATGGATCTAGAAGCATTGCAGCTCAGAGGGCAGGGAGGGGGATCTAGAGAGGCTGCTCATGTGGGTGGCAGGTGCTGACTACAGTAAATACAAAGGTGAAAAGAAACAGAACCCTGTCCTCCCAGAGTCTGTGCCTTACAGGTATACATTAGGAAAAGGCACAAAAAGGCTACAAAAGGGAGGCCACAGGGATTAAGGAAGGCGGAGGTGTGCTGAGGTGGTTACAAAGTGTTGGGGGTGGGAGTAGGGAATCTAGACTTAAAAGAGGGACAGATGACAGGGAAGATCAAAGAAAGGCCCACTAAGGAGATGGAGGTGGCAGGTGTGAGGTGTTCTAATGGGAGGGGAATATGAACAAAAGGAAAAACAAAAGCATAGCCATGTCTGGGGAATAAGGAGACCTATGCCTGTCTTTAGTTTGTTCAGCGAGCACTGGGAGCCAGCAATTGCTCTGAACAGTGGTTGGCATCACTTCAACCTGCCTTCTCAAGGTATGCTATCCTCCCAAGTCTGTCTGCCCACAGCCCAACTCTTCAGTTCAGAAACTTCCTCATGATCCCAATTGTGTATGACTTTCCTTGTTCTACTGCAATTATATTTGTGTTCCAAACATTTATAATTATAATTTGGAACATTATCATATAATTATAAGGTTGTTACTCCAGCAGAGTGATCAATTCCAGTCAGACTACACAAATGTGACGTCTTTGCTTTTGCATACTCAAAGTATATTAAGATGTAGTTTCCATTAAATTTTTCAAAATGCTCAAGGTAGACTCAGAACATTCATAAAGAATGAGAACTTTCATCATACAGGACAAGGAAACTATCCCTAAACACACTCTGCTCCCAAAGACTCTGATGAGAGTCACTGCCGTCCCTGCACACCGCTTTTGCCTGTCACATTGCGGGGGAGCCATAGTTTTCCATCTTCCGCCCCTATTGTGCAGTACACAGGAGCACTAGAAAAATACTTGTTGAATGAATTGATTTTTTCCATTAGTTTATCTTTTTAACCATAGAGGCAAATCAAAATATTTCCTAATCAGAGTAGAAAACAGATAGGGTGCCCTGCCCTTACAGCATTTTTTGAGAGCAGAATACTTGGCTCTGGAAGGCCAAACACTGTCACACCTTGCCAGATCCGATCATTTAGTGACACCAAAAGGAAAACCAGTGGCCCCAAGAGTATTCCTGAAAGTATCTCTAAAATGTGTTATTTTGGTTTTTGGCTTTTTTTTTTTTTCTCATTTCAGTAATATCACCTTGGTCCCAATTCTTTGCTACTTCCAAGAACTTCTGGTCCCATAACATAGTCTTTTTTGTTTTTTCAGATAAACCAATATTAAGTAAGTTTAAAGAAAATACTAACTTGTTTTACTCAATTAAAATTAGTGTAAAATAAAATGTTAAATCAAGTTTTCTGGTTTAATAAAAAAATCTTAATTTAAAAATGTGTGATTCAAATTATCAGAAATTAGATATATCGGACATCTTTTCTCTGTCCATTTTACAGACCTTTGTCAGTTAGTAATAAATATAGAAAAACCTGTTGTGACTTCTATATGAGAAAATAACTACCCATTTTTTTCTAAAGCAGACTCGCAGAGATTCTTTACAGATAAACAGAAATAACAAGTCAGTTTATCTACTGAAATTAATTATATCAGAGGGTCCTTAACCTTCCATAAGGTCCATGGATAGAACTGGGGTAGCGGAGGCACATGGATTTAGATTTTTAAAAAATCCAAAATAATTTCTTCATTTTCACTAAATTCTATCTGAAATTTAGAATTCCTTTCTATTAATATTTTTACTGTAACTCACAATCCTCAGTAGTATCTAAGTTATTTTGATCATATTAATACATATAGCAAAATGAGCTAACATTCCTCAAGCTCTATACTGGGAAAAATAATGGCAAAGGATTAGTGAAGGGCCTTAAAATAGTAAGCCAAGGGATTAAAATTATTTGTTAAAGATAAACCAGAGATTACTATAGAATTTAATGTGTGCTGCCAGTTACCCAGTTACTGGGTGTTCTCTGTATAGACAAATTAATGAAAAGTGACTTGAGTTGTATATTAAGCAAACTAAAACACAGCAAAAACCTTATAGTCTTCATCATTATTATTACATAGTTTTACTTTCCTTTTATGACTACTATAATTATTAATACATTTGGAATGGCCATTACTGTTAACAATAAGAACAGGACACTAACTTTGGGATCTAAATAGACAATTATTCTTTAAGTAATAGATAAAATGACTGAACAAAAAATGAGAATTCCTAAAAAGGTTCGATAGCTCTGAGATACTATGAGATGGCCTGAGGTTGCAACAGTGGAGGTCTCCCATAACTCACAAGGGGTGAATTCTTTCAAGATAAGAAGTAGAGCTGCAACTTCTAGGTCGAACAAATAACTCAGCTTAGAGAACTTTCAATGCCAATGGGAACTGGCATATGCACATGTTTGTCAGTAAGGCACAAAATAAGGAAGGCCAAAGCAACTTCATATTATGTAGGTGACAATCTGTTTTATCTTCTTCTTGCCTCCATTTCTCTTGACCGCTCTCTTCCCAAAATAGCAAATAGTGAATCAATTTTAGAAGGAATGTTAAGAAAAAAATATCTAAGCCATGGGAGACATGTACAAAAGACTTTTAAAAATAAGTAATCCCTCAAAAGAGACTTACATGTGCTGCTACACATACTTCATTAAAAACCCTGGAAAGAAGAACCAAGAGCCCAAAACAAGAACTGTGTGGCAAATTGGCAAACCAAAGAAGGAGCATGACAAAGATGCTTTAATCAATATGGAATAAAATTTAAATAACACTCAAGAAAGGGAGGGAATGAAGAGAGCAACCATATACAGAGAAAGCATTCTCTCCACTGGCCATGGAAGACCCAAGGCAGGTTCTGGTTAACTACCCTTTGAAACAGGCAGGCAGGAGCAGTAGTAAACATCAAGGAGTCTCTAGTAAGCGACAAACTAAAATGCAGACAAATCACTGAGACTGACGTTCAAGGAGTCATAAGTGACACTGTAGAACTATATGCACTATAATGAAAAACCCAGATTATTAAAGTGACTTTAGTCCATAAAAAGATAATCACTGATTATATTTAAGACAAACTCAAATCATCGGCCATTGTTGGATTTTTCATACAGAACAATCTAGCAAATCCACATCAATGGGCAGAATCAAGGAATAAAAATAATGCCATGGCAAAAAGTAAAGTGGCTTTCTGAGAATCTATATTTCCTTGCTATTTTTGCAAAATTCTTTAAGGGATAAATAAGCACATAAGAAAGGAAGGATGTGAGGGAAACCCATAGATATAGCTCACCTAGATTATCACAGGCCTTGACAAAAACCATGACAGAGTGCAATTAAGAAAGTAGTAACATTTGCTCTGGCACTGGGAGAATGTGCCTCTTTTAATCACCATAGCAAGCTCCCTTCTAATTGCCAAAAGAGCCTCCCACCCTACCATAATCAGAAATTTCAGACAGAAAACTAAAAGTAGAAGTAAAGTAAAAACACCATGCTAAAAGAGCAAAACATAAAAATTAAATCTTATCAGTTACTTAGTGATTGTTCTTATTTAATGTTTTGGAAACAATCTGGGAAAGGGAGTAAGTACACTATGAAAAATCTCCAAAAGTTCTAATGTTTCTCCAGAAAAGTAGAAAGTCACATTAGAAATAGCAAATTGCAAGATCTCTTGGGGCTACCCTGAAGGACTTGAAAAATTACAAGAAATCTCAAATTGGACCATCTGAAGATAATGAACCTGGGGGAGGGCAACTGGATCCACATCCTCAGAGCTAGAAATAGCCTCAGAGTTTCCTAAAAACACCAGGCTTTGGTTTGACACTAAAACACCAAGACAACATGGAATCTCAAAAAAAAGAACAGAGTATTAACAGGACTGGTCCCTCTGGGATGCCTGGGGTTCTTGCACCTTGGGAGGCCTAAAGTCTTGGTAACCACATTGTGAGAAAGTCACCAGGAAGTGGATGAATATGTACAGCACAACGAAAACCTTCAAAGAAACAGAGTAGCTATCACATAAGAAAGTGTTCAAAGAAGTCAAACTTCTTTGATTTATGAACTTTAAGCCAGGAAGTAGGTACAATGACTACGGCTTTGTAATAATAAAGAACATGGATAGAAATATCACAGATAAGCTTATTAAAAGTCCAAAAGACTTGAATGAAGGCATATCCTTTAAGTCAGATTAAGTGCAAAATTGAAAAAATAGGGAGTTTGTCTTCAACTGACAAATGTTTACAGTACAATTCGGTTCATCTGCTCCATTTGGATCAACCCATTCTATTTAGAAGCAAATTATGCATAAAGGAAACTACTGATTTTAGAAGCAAAGTTAGTGAACACGAGACAGTTCCTGTTACTATGTGCATAACCCAGTACCTGGTACATGATAGGATTTTGACAGTGTTTCTTGAGGGAATGAATAAATAGGAACTGTTTCAATATCACCAAATATGGCAGATATCCTCAGTGATTCCAATCCTTCTCCCCCAGATGCCTTTTCTAAATTTGGTGTTTGAGTTTTGATGAAGACTCACTTCCACAATAAACCATGATGTAACAAACCTAATGTAAGCATGATTAGGCAATTCTGCAAGATAAAATATGCTCTACATTTCTCTAATAATTAGGGATGTTGAGCATTTTTTCATGTTTGTCAGCCATTCGTCTATCTTCTTTAGAGAAGGTTCTATTCATGTCTCTTGCCCATTGATATATGGGATTGTTGGCTTTCTTCATGTGGATTAATTTGAGTTCTCTATAGATCCTGGATATCAAGCCTTTGTCTGATTCAAGATAT